>VWPU01000358.1:0-21092 GCA_013398955.1 Callaeas wilsoni | reverse complement strand
CCCGGCCCCCTGAGCTCGGCCCCGAGGCCGCGGGGCCGCTGGCGGCCGATGCCGCCCACCTGCGCTGCCAGGCCGGGGGCGGCTTCCTGGAGGGGCTCTTCGGGTGCCTGAAGCCCGTGTGGACCATGATCGGCAAAGCCTACGCGGCCGAGCACAAACACCCCCCCGAGGGTGAGCGGGGGGCGGCCGGGCCCAGGAGGAACGGGAGAAGGGGGGAAAGAGGAGGTGAAGGCGGCAAAGAATGGGGAAAAGGGGTAAAGGAGGGGTGAAGGGGTCAGGAAGGGGCAAAAGGCAAAGGAGGTCCAAAGGAGGGTCCAAAGGTGGTAAAGAAGGGGGTGAGGGGGACGAAGGAGGCCGTGAGGAGTAAAGAGGGGGTGAAGGGGCAAAAGAGGGGGTGAGGGGGGCAAAGGAGGGGTGTGGGGGTGTGGCTGCCACGGTTGTGGGTGCGCCAGGGGTACCATGGGGATGGAGCGGCTGGGGGTGCTCTGGGGGTGTCCTGGGGGTGCTCTGGGTGCTCTTGGGGTGTTGGTGCCGTGGCTGGGGGTCCTGGTGGGGTGTGGGTGCCATGTCCGTGGGCGCCCACAGACCCCTGGGAGGTGCCATTCGAGGAGATCCTGGACCTGCAGTGGGTGGGCAGCGGGGCGCAGGGCGCCGTGTTCCTGGGCCGCTTCCACGGTGAGGAGGTGGCCGTGAAGAAGGTGCGGGACCTCAAGGAGACTGACATCAAACACCTGCGCAAGCTCAAGCACCCCAACATCATCACCTTCAAGTGAGCGGGGGGCTGCTGGCACCAGCGGGGGCACGGGGACACCGTGGGTACGGGGACACCGTGGGTACGGGGACACCGTGGGCACAGGCACGGGGACACTGCAGGCATGGCGACACTGCGGGAATGGGGCGTGGGCATGGCATGGGCATGGGAGATGCTGAAACATGGACACAGCATGGACATGGCATGGGCACGGACATGGCGTGGGCACGGCCACAGGGGACATGGACACGCCACAGGCATGGGGACCCCCAGCATGGCACGGGCCAAGGCGGGCAGGACGTGGCGAGGACTCCGGGCATGGACACGCCCAGGGCTCAGGGCACCCTGGTGGGGTGTCCCGGATAAAGCGGTGGCCCCGTGGGCCCCCGGGCGGGCGCTGAGGTGCCGCTGTGCCCGCAGGGGCGTGTGCACTCAGGCCCCCTGTTACTGCATCATCATGGAGTTCTGCGCCCAGGGGCAGCTCTACGAGGTGCTGCGCGCCGGCCGCAAGGTCACCCCCTCCCTGCTGGTCGACTGGTCCATGGGCATCGCCGGCGGCATGAACTACCTGCACCTGCACAAGATCATCCACCGAGACCTCAAGTCGCCCAAGTGAGCCGAGGAGGGGGCTCGGAGCACCCCTGGGTGCCCCCGGGCGTGGGGACATGCATGGGGTGGGTGCATGAGCATGGCGGTGCTGTGCCAGGACAGCGGCGTGTCCTTGGTGGTGCCGTGTCCCTCCTGGTGCTGTGCCCATGGTTGTGCGTGTCCATGAGTTGTGTGACCATGGCAGTGCCGCTCCTGGTGGCGTTGTGCCTGTGGCGGTGCTGTGCTCATGGTTGTGGCCCAGCTGTGCGCGTGGTGGTGGCGTCCCCTCAACAGGACCACACTCGTGGCATTTGCATGTCCATGCTGGGGCCATGTCCATGGTGGTGTCCCATGGTGGGGCCGTGCCGTGGTAGCATTGTGCCCATGGCCGTGCCATGTCCATTTCGGAATCGTGTCCGTGCTGGCGCTGTGTCCATGGTGATGTCCCATGTTGATGCTGAGTCCACATTGGTGGTGTCCCATAGCACTACCATGTCCATGTTGGTGTCCCATGGCGGTGCCATGTCCATGCTGGTGTTGTCCCATGTTGGTGTCCACGTTGGAGCCATGCCCATGCCGGTGGCGTCCCATGGCAGTGCTGTGTCCTTGTTGGCATTGTCCCATGTAATTGGTGTCCCACACCAGTGCCGTGACCGTGTTGGTGTTGTCCCATGTTGGTGCCACATCCATGTCAGTGCCATGTCCGTGTCACTGTTGTCCCACGCCCTGTCCGTGTCGGTGTTGTCCCGCGCCGGTGCTGTGCCGTGACCCAATGGTGCTCGCAGCAGTTGCATGCCCGCGGCGGTGCCGTGCCCGTGCCGTTGGCGTGTCATTGGCGTGGCGCTGAGCGCGTGTCCCCAGCATGCTCATCACCTATGACGACGTGGTGAAGATCTCGGACTTCGGCACCTCCAAGGAACTCATCGACAAGAGCACCAAGATGTCCTTTGCCGGCACCGTGGCCTGGATGGCCCCCGAGGTCATCCGCAATGAGCCCGTCTCCGAGAAGGTGGACATCTGGTGAGGCCATGGGGACGTCGGGGACACTGGGCAGCTGTGGTGGCACTGGGGACAGAGCAATGGCAGGCAATGGGGACAGGAGACATTGTGGGAACACTAAGGACATGGGGGGGACCAGAGATCACGACGCTGGGGATACTGGGAGTGACATTGCAGGGCCAGGGGACATCAGGGACCACAGGAGCAGGAGACACTGGGGACACCAGAGCGGGTAGCGGTGAGGGGACAGCAGGAGGCCACTGGGTGTGCCCCGCTGTGGGTGACAGGGGCCGCGGGTGCCCACAGGTCCTTCGGGGTGGTGCTGTGGGAGCTGCTGACGGGCGAGATCCCCTACAAGGACGTGGACTCATCGGCCATAATCTGGGGCGTGGGCAGCAACAGCCTCCACCTGCCTGTCCCGTCCAGCTGCCCCGACGGCTTCAAGGTGCTGCTGCGCCAGTGCTGGTGAGTGCCCATGGGGACACCCCAAGGGACACCCTGGGGACACTCTGTGGGCACCCATGGCATGGGGGACCCCACCACGGACAGGGCAATGGGACCAGCACGAGGGACCTGCCCCTGTGGAGGGGGGGCACCCCTGGTTGTAGCAGTGCCCCCCATGTGTCCTGTGCACCCTTCTCTGCCCCTGGTCCCCAAAACCTTCAGGACTCCCCTGCACTCCTAGCCTCCCCCAGAACCCCCCAGAGACCTCCCAGACCCCCCCCAGCACTCCCAGGACTCCCCCAGACCCCCCCAGGACCTCGAGGACTCCCCCGAACCCCCCAGCCCACCCTTGGTGCCGTGTCCTTCCCCCCAGGAACAGCAAACCCCGGAACCGGCCGTCCTTTCGCCAGATCCTGCTGCACCTCGACATCGCCTCGGCCGACGTCCTCTCCACCCCGCAAGAGACTTACTTCAAATCCCAGGTACCCAGATCCCAGCACCCCCGGATTCCAGCACCTCAGGATCCCATTTTCCCAGTACCACGGGGCTCCAGCACCCCGTGCCTGCAGTGGGCAGTACCCCAGGTGATCGGAGCCTGTGGCAGCTGGTGCCCAGTGCCCAGTGCCACCAGTGCCCTGCATGCCTGGGGTGGCCAATGCTCATGGGGGCCAGAGCCCGCTGGCAGTGACAGCGGTGTCCCCGTGCCACAGGCCGAGTGGCGGGAGGAGGTGAAGCTGCACTTCGAGAAGATCAAGTCGGAGGGGACGTGTCTGCACCGGCTGGAGGAGGAGCTGATCAACCGCCGGCGCGAGGAGCTGCGGTGGGGCCCTGCTGGGGAGCGCTGGGAGCACTGGGAAGGGACGGGGGGAACTAGGGGAGCGGGCACCAGGGGCTGGTGGGGCACAGGGAGGGCTCTGGGGTCACTGTCCCCGGTGCGGGGCCACGAGGTGCCTGTGCCTGTCCCCGGGCTCCGTGTTCCGATGCCACGCGTGTCCCCGGCGCCAGGCATGCACTGGACATCCGGGAGCACTACGAGCGGAAGCTGGAGCGCGCCAACAACCTCTATATGGAGCTCAGCGCTCTCATGCTGCAGCTGGAGCTCAAGGAGAAGGAGCTGCTCAGGTGGGTGGGCAGCACCCCCAAACAGCACCCCCAGCACCCCCAAACAGCACTGAAACAGCACTCAAAGAGCACCTCCAGCACCCCTGTGCCCATGGCCATGGCCAGACCTTTGTCCACCCCACGGTCATCCCTTACCCTGTGGCTACCCCTCCCCGGCCACGGCCATTCCCTCCCAGCCGTGGCCACTCCCCAGACCCCGCTTGCCACGGGCAGGGGCGCGGGTGCCCACGCGTGGCCCGTGGCAGGCGGGAGCAGGCGCTGGAGAAGCGCTACCCCGGGCTCTTCAAGCCGCGGGTGCCGCGGGGGCTCCTGCACGGGAACGCCGTCGAGACCCTCATCAAGAAACGCAACGTCCCCCAGAAGCTCTCGCCCCATGGCAAGCGGTGAGCGGGGCGCTCGCGTTCCTCGGGGGGGGGCACCTTGCGGCATTTGGGGTGGGGGAAGATGGGGAGAAAATGAGGGTGCTAGTGATTTGGGTTGGGGGGTGACAGACGTGTGGGTCCAGCAGGGTGGGAGGGTCTGGGGACCCGGATGTGGGGCTGTTTAGGGGACTGAGAGGCCTGGGTTCTTTGAGATGGGGGTGTCTGGGTTCTTCGGGGAGAGGGGAGATGCTCTGGGCCTGCAGATGTTTGGGGACCTGGATTTGGGGTCGTTTAGGAGACTGGGAGCCATGGGGGCATCTGGGTTCTTGGGGGTGGGGAGAAAAAACTTTGGGTGTGCAGATGCTTGGGGACCACGGGGTGGGGGTCTGGGGTCCTTTGGGGGAGTTTTGGGGCTGCAGACATCAGTGTCCCTTGGAGGGAGGGGGGTTCTTTAGGGGCATGTGGATATTCCAGGAGTCCTGGTGCCTGTATCCCCATCCACAGCCTTTCCCCATGTCCTTCCCCATGTCCAGCCCCGACATCCTGAAGCCGGAGGTGCTGCTGCCCAAGCTGGATGCGGCCATGGCGCAGGTGGCCCTGCCGGGGTGTCCCAAGGGTCCCCCGTCCCCCGGGCGCAGCCGCCGAGCCAAGGGCCGCCACCGCAAAGCGGGACCCCGGGGGGGCTGCGGGGAGCCGGGACCCGAGGCTGGAACCCCCCGGGGTCCCCCCGCCACCGCTGCCAGCCCCGACATCCTCGGGGGCACCCTGGAGGCCGCTGGTGCCCCCCCGGCCACGGTACCTGATGTGGGACCCGAGGGGGCAACGGGCACCCAAGGGTCCCCCCCGCCGCAGCCCCCCACTCCCGGGGAGCCTGAACGGGAGAGCGGGGCCGGCCGGGGGGGGAAAGGGGGAGCCGGGCAGCACCTCACCCCCGCGGCTCTGCTGTACCGGGCGGCCGTCACCCGCGGGCAGGTGAGACCCCCAGACCCCCGGGTCCCTTTGTGGGGGGGGGCGAGGACACAGGGGGCGACTCCAGCGCCATCCCAGAAGTGGGAGGGGGGATGGATTCCTTCCGGGGAGGGGCTTGGGGAGGGGGTGTCAGGACTCCCGGGTCCCTCACGAGGTGGGGGGCGAGTCAGGACCGAGGGTCCCTCCCGAGCAGCATCAGGAGGACCCCAATACCCTCCTCCCTCTGCCCCCAGAAACGGGGGGTCTCGTCGGAGGAGGAGGAGGGCGAAGTGGACAGCGAGGTGGAGCTGCCGCTGCGGCAGAGGTGGGTGCTGACCCTGCCACGGCTGCCTGAGGCCACCTGGGAGGGGCCCGGGGGTGCTCAGACCCCCGTGTCCTCACCCCGTGCCCCTCTCGCCCCCTGCCCAGGTGGCCCCCGGGGATGAGCAAGCGCCAGTCGCTGTCGACCTTCAGCTCGGAGAACTTCTCGGACGGGGACGGCGACGAGGGCCACACGAGTGAGCCGTCGCACAGTGCCACCCCCGACGTGGGCAGCACCAACACGGACGAGCGTCCCGATGACCGCTCCGAGGACCTGCTGTCCCAGGGCTCCGAGATCCCGCTGGACGCGCCCCCCCCCGAGGGGCCCGGCCGCCGGCACGGGGGGCTCAGCCCCACCAAGGTGATGCCCCAACCCAGGGGCACCCCCAGGGACGGTTGCCGTGGGGTCCCCCGAGCCCCCAGATGGGGTTAGGAAAGGGAATGGGGTCCACGAGGCCCCCTCCAGAGATGGTCACCATGGGGTGAGGGTCCCCCGAGCCCCCAGATGGGGTTGGCAAAGGGAGGGGGATCCCCGGGCCCCCCTCCCCAGCGTCCCCCAGGACAAGGGTGGCAGGGGATGTTCCACCCCCCCGTTTGTGTCCCCCCAGGTCTCTGAGGACTCGGACTGTGACAGTGCAGAGCTGGACCACTCAGGCAGCGGCGAGGGGCCCCCCCGGCCCACAGCCCCCCCGGGCCTGTGACCTGTGTGTCCCCCACACCCCCCACCCTGCACTCCCTCACTTGTACAGCCCCAAATATTTATATAAATATCTATCGCTCTCTACTGCTGCTGCTGGCTCGGAGGGGGGGCATGGGGGGAGCTCTTGGGTGAAAAACGGGGAGGAGGGTTTATGTCCCTCCTTTGTTTGCGTAGGTCCTACTGAAACCAGGCCCAGGGGGCCAGAAGGGAGCTGCCCCCTAATTCAGAACAGGGGATAATGGGGAGGGGGAGGTTTAAGAGGCTGAGCCCCCCTTCTTTACTGGTGGCACTGGGAGGGGGGTGGCATCAGCCAGGGGACAGGGAGGGGGATTTCTGTCCCTCCTGGAGGTCCCAGGGGGATTCTGGGCAGAGAAGGGGGGAAAGCAAAGAGGGAACAGAACCAACAGTGGGTTCCCATTAAAGACCAGTTTGGAGGGAAGTGGGAAAGATCCCCCCAAAATTCATCTGGAGGGTCAAAATTCCCTCCCCAGGACTGGTTCATCCCATTCCAGTGGGACCCCAAGACTAACTTGGGCCATACTGGGAGCACTGGGCCACTTCACCCCATTCCTGAGGGAGCCCTAGCCCTAGGCTGGGCCATACTGGGAGCACGGGGTTGGTTCTCCACCCTCTGGCAGGATCCCAAACACCAGCTGGGGTGGTTTATACCTCCCAGAACAGAACTGGGCCATACTGGGAGCACTGGGAAGAGCCAAGGGCATTTCAAATAAAGACTGAGACAGGCAGATCCATTAACCAAAATATCCTGCAGGTTCTATTCACAAGGAAAAGCTCCAGTCCATCTTTTTATTCAGTTTTTTTTTGAAAAATTTCCTGACGTTACAGAACTAAACTGAAATGGTTTTTTTTTGTTGTTTTTTTTGCTTTTTTTTCGTTTTTCTTCCACTCTTACATTTCATGACAAAAACAGAAACTTCATGAGCCGAAAAAACGGGGAAAAGAAGGGAGAAGGTGCTGGGGGGGTGGGGAGAGGAGAGAGAGAAGCTTTATAAAACTAAGATTTGGGGTTCAGCAATTTTAAGAGCTGAACGAAGGAATTAAAATGCTTTTAATTCGAGAGGAAAAAAAATATAACCCCGAAAAACAGAACAAAAACAAAAAACCAAAAAAAAAATCGAAACAAACTGAATCTGGTGAGTGGCGCGAGGCTGGAGGAACCAAAAATGTACAAACTAGTTTAAAACCTGGGTCGGTGCTAAGGGGCCGCAGATGGATGGCGAGGCGGGGGGGTCCGGGGCCCCCCTAACTGCTGCCCATGCCCCCGGTCTCCGAGGAGAGCCTGCAACGAGAAAAGGGCGTCAGAGGGACCCCCCCCGGGCAGGAACAGCGGCACAGCGACCCCCCAGCACCGGAACGGGGTGGCAGGGACACCCTCGGTGAGGCGAGGGCAGGAGGAGCCCCCTGAGGAAGGGGAGGAAGGCGGCCCCAGTGGGAGACCCCCCTCAGAAGGGGTTTGGGGGGTTTTGCATAAGCAGCCAGGAAAGGGAGGTGCTCTCCTGCCCTAGAACAGCACTGGAGGGGTCCTGGGGGGTCTGGGCTGAGCGTGGTGGGCTCTGCTCCAAGGGTTTGGGGAGGGGGAAACCCCTCCAGCTGGGGTGGGGAGGAGGCAGCAGAGGAGGGGGAGTGCAGGGAAAGGAGGGGGCGCCTCCAGCAGGGACCCCCCCGGGGATGGCAGGGGGCACACAGACACTGCAAAGGGTCCCTGGGCCAGCAGGGACCCCCAAGGGCAGCCCACCCCCCAGACCGCCAGCCACGCCCGTGGCGGCTCCAGGCTCGCCCCTCGCTGCGGTTTGAGGGGTGTGGGTGGCAGGAGACCCCCCCTCAGGCAGAGGGGCCCCCCGGGGCCGGGCCCCCGCTGCGGCACAGATCTACCAGAGCAGATTCTCACCGTGGCAACTTTATTACAGGTACAGACAGTTAAGAGAGGACAGGTGAGGCCCCCAGAGCACCGGGGATGCAGTTCCCCCTCCACCAAAAAAATCACGGAGTCCCTTCCCCCCCCCCCACCCCCCCCCCCCCCCCCCACCCCCCCCCCCCCCCCCCAACAACCCACAAAAAAAAAGGGAAAAAAAGAGAAAAGGGAAAAAAAAAAAAAAGTAACAAGCAACAATTACAGGCAGGCAGAGAAGGAATTGTGACCAATCACAGGACAAAGGGACACAGTCTCTCGGCCGGCAAGAAAAACTCTGCTGCTGCAAGGGCAGCGCGAGCTGAGTAAAAAGGAAAATTTAAAAAAACAAAAATTTTTTTAAAAAAGGAAAAAATAGAGAAAAAATTGCTGTTCCAAGTCTCCTCTATGGGGTCCCGGTGCTGCCACCCCCTGGAGCAGCCTCAGTACGGGGAAAACCTTTGCTTCTCCGCTTTGAGTTTGTTAGTGACACAGGGCACGGCGGGCGCCGCGGCGCCTTTGGCCGCAGACACGACATTTAGCGCCAGGAGAGGGACAGGTTTCATGCCAAGCAGACTGGAGACACAAGGGGCGGTCGGAAGAGGGTTGGGGAGGCTGGAGGGTGCGTCGGAGGCCCCCGCGGTGGCGAGCGAGGGGGTGGTGGTGGAGGAGGAAGAAGAAGAAGGGGTGGAGGGTTGAGAGAGGTTGATGCTGAGGTGGTCAGGGATCGTGACGGAGGCTGCCTGGGAGGAGGGTTTAGCGCTTTCTAAACTGTAACAGAGGAAAAAAGGAAAACAACAACAAAAAAAAAAGAAAAAAAAAAGAAAAAAAAAGAAAAAAAAACACGGGTGTGGGTGGGAGGGAAGGAACAGCACAAAATGCAAAAAAAAAGCACAGGACAAACAGCAAAAACGGCGCAGGAGCCGAGCTGGGGGGGAGGAGGAGGGAGGGAGGAGGGAGGGAAGGAGCAGGGAGGGAGGGGAAGGGACGGTGCCAGGCCTGGCCCAGCCCCACACGGGACCCCCACACCCCCCCCGAAGGAGCCCGGCTCAGCCCTGAGGTCTCCTCGCGCGCCAGGAAGGAGCCAAAATCCAGAGAAAACCACCAGCAGGTGCTGCTCTGCAGGAGCAGGGACACAGCCCAGGGACTCCCAGCCCCTCGTAGCCAGGGGATGCCACTCCCAGCTCCAGGCAGGGAACGGGGGACACAGGGACACCAACGGGGGCAGCCCGAGCCATGCCAGGCCCCCCCACGGCCCCAGAGCAGAGCCGGGTGCTGCCAGCAGCACCAGCAGCTCTCTGGGATGGCAGCCTGCCACCGGGATGCTCAGGATCCCCGGGACAGGGGGCTGGGCGGCCCCTCCTGTCACCTCTCAGAGCGGCACAGACGTTCTGCAGTGCCAGGCTCCCCCCAGCCCCTCCGTCACCCTGCAGCATTCCTGGCGGCGATGGCAGCGGGGAAACTGGGACAGCAGGCACAGGGAGGGGACGGGAAACACGAGAGAGAGGAAACCCCCTCCCCTCATGCGGGGCACAGGGAGGGAAGGGACGCCGGGGAGGCCGCCAGCGGGGACTCACCTGACATTAATTAGATACTGGGCCAGGCTGATGCTCGCTGCAGATCCAGTTATGGTCACCTGCCTGTCAGTAGAGCCTTCCACGGGGTTGGCAATCTTGATCTGAGCCCCGGACATCTGGCGGATCTCATTGATCTTGGCGCCCTGACGCCCGATGATGCAGCCAATCAGCTGGGGAAGGGAGAGAGAACGGGGTTAACTCGGCCTCATCCCTGCCCTGCCACCAGCTCAGGGTGGGACATAGGGGGAAATTCCTTGAGGGAAAGGGCTGTCCCAGCCCCACAGGCTGCCCAAGGCAGGAGGGGAGGGCACTGTCCTTGCAGGTGTCCAAAATCATCCTTGCAGGTGTCCAAAATGGTGTGGATGTGGCCCTTGAGGACATGGTTCAATGGTGCAGGGACAGCTGGACTTGGTGGCCTTAAAGGCCTTTTCCAACCTTAATAGTTCCATGATTATGGGATTCCTGGGAGTAGGGTGTTAAGGAGTTGGGTAACGGACTGAAAAAGGACTTTCTGGCCTTGAAGATCACTGGAATAGGGACATGGGATGGAGTGGCACCCAGAGTGGCCTGAAGAGGTGGTTTGGGATGCAGCCACGAGCCCACCACAGCCTCAAAGCCAAGAACAGTCACCCCACATCCCGTGAGAGGGGCAGACCCTGGGGACCCTCAGAGCCAAGGGGCATCAGCCCCCCCACCCCCCCAATGCCCCTGGGATACTCACATCGTTTGGAATGGTGAGTTCATGGGAGGTGGTTTGAGCAGAGGCATCCAAACCTGCTCGGAGACAGAAAGGGGGCCCAGGTGAAGGCAGGGGGCAGTTGAGGGGTGCAGCACCCCAAGTGCTGCCAGATTCAGGCTGCCTGGGAGGGCTCCGAGCAGGTGGGGAGGGCACAGCAGGCTGGGAGGTTACTCCGAACCCCGCTGCTCCCCACCCCTGATTCCCTGCTTCCCCCACAGCTTGCTGACCCCTGGAGTTTTCCTCTCTTTGTCCCCTCCCCACGTGGGTTCTCCATCAAGGTGGGACAATCCCAGAGCAGGGGGCTGGCACTGGGGGGCTCCAGCCAGGCACTCGGCTCCACTCCCGCTCTGGGTCCAGCTTCCAAAGGCTACATTACCCCTCCTCCTCCTCCTCCCTGCAACCCTGCAGGGCCGTGCTACGCCAGCGAGTGCTGGGAGGCTGCTCACACCCCACACTGGGCTGACCATGTGTGCCTGGGGCGTTTTGAACATTTTTCCACTTTTCCCCCCTTTCCCAGTGCGCTCCCTGTGAGAGGGGGCAGTGGCAGCCTCGAGGCCTCACACCACGGTCGTGGCAGGGGGCCACAGCAGGTGACACCCGCTGCTGTTCCCCCACTCCCAGGGCAGCTCCGGCTCCTGACAGCTCCAGCACCTCCTCGGCCGGGGGTTGCTCCCCTCTGTGCATTTTTAGGGGTGGGGTGTGGGGGGGTTAAAGCTCGGGGCCCACAGCTCGCTGGGACAGCCGAACGTCCACCCAGTCCTGCTGCTCTCCACTATCCAGCTGTGCTCCAGGGCCCCGGCCAGCTGAGCCAGGCTGCACCTCCAGCCCTTCCGGGGCTCCCTTCGACCCCCTTTCCCCCCCATCCGGGCAGTATCTATCAGGGAGAACGAGACCCCGGTCAGCATCAATACACAACAGAGTAACTACAGATCGTGTGTTTGGATCATTACCCCAATAGCCTTTCACCTCTGGAGAGCTGGAGTCAATGCCTGTTAAGATACAAGTCACAATGAGTTTGGCTGTCTCAAGTTTAGAGCCCCAAATGGGTAATTTTTTTTTTTTTCTTTCTTTCTAATTTTAGGTGGTTTGGTTTTTTTTAGCCATCTTAGCAAATCTACAGTGAATTTGGTACAACTCAGCAGTCACCTGCTTTAGGCCTGGAGTAGCTGGAGGGGAGAGAGCGGGTGCTGGGGGCCGGGGGTCTCCCAGTGTGTTGGCAGAGCTGCGGAGGACTGGGGGCACGAAGGAGGGAGGGAAGCAGCGCGGATGGATGGAGGCCCTACCCCTGCGGCCCCCAGACACATCACAACAGCAGCGGTTACCTGGCCGGGCCCGGGGCAACATTTGGGTTTAGGTTTTTGTGAGCACGGCCCCCACACGGGAGCCAGGAGCCGCCCGGGCTGGGCTCTGGCCACGCGTGAACGCACACTGAGAGAAGGAGTTTCCATACCACTGAATCCAGTGTTGCCATGAGACATTGGAAAGTGTGACTGTTGCATTGCCAACTGGTGCAGCTTGGTCAGCTAAAGGAGGGAGAAGGGAGAGACAGGGGAAGAGGGAGAAAGAGAGAGAGAGGCTGGCGTTAGCCATTTCCCAAGGCCGGGGGCCAGGACTAGCTGCGCGCACGCCCGCGCGGACACGGCCCCACCGCCCCAGCCTGGCCCCTCCACGCTGCCCCGGCCCGGCCACCGTGGGCTGCGGGCTGTGCCCACCCTCCCTGAGTACAGCAAGGGCTGGAGGAGCGCAGGAACAGAAGCAGAGAGGAGCAGGAGGAGGGAGCAGGTGCTGGCGGCACTGCGGGGAGCGGGCACGGAGCGCACTCGGCTCTGCTGTGCCAGCGCGGCTTCCTCGGAGCCCCTGTCCCCCTGGCCTGGCGTGTCAGACCCCCCTCGCTGCCCTACAGGTGCCAGGAGCAGAGATCAGCCCCTACGGGATGAGGATGGGTGCCAGAGGATGGAGGTGTCCGACAGCACCGGCCGCTGCCGGGATGGTCCCTCCGCTCCCGACCGGCCCCGCTGGGCTGGGCCAGGTCCAACCCCCCTCCCCGACTGCCACCTGTGCCCGCTCGCTGGGCCAGCTGTCCCCTGCCCCGGGAGAGCCACCGTGACAGAGCCACCGTGTGCTGGCTGGGGGGGGTTTCTCGTGCCGAATTAAGGGAAGTGGGGGAGAGGGGGCAAAGGAAAAGCCAGAGCTGGTGTGAAATGCCAAGCCAGGGAGAGGTGGGTTTGGAAAAAAAATATAATAAGGAGGAGGGAAGTGTCAGAGAGGAGGTGGGGGAGGAACCAAGGAGAGATCTGAGGCCGGCTGAAGCTGGCTGCAGGAGGGCCAACTGAAGAGGGGCAAGTTTTTTTTTGGGGGGGAGGTGTTGGGGAGCTTGGATCAGATCGAGTATTCAGCCCCAAGCTGAGCCAACTCGAGTGGAGAAAGCACGGAGAAAATTTTGGAAGGTGGGGGAGGAAAAGGGTGGATTTCAAGACAAGAAGTTGTAAATAAAAACTTACATCTGGCTGTGGAATGGCATACTGTCCTTGAATGGTATAGGCCTACAAAAGGAGGAAAACAGTCCTATTAACAACCATCGGACAGCCACCCAGGGACAGACAGATTTCAACTAGCCAGGAAGTCAGAGAGCCAAGGTGGAGAGTTCTCCGGGGCGAGGGAAGTGGGGCAGGAGAGGCGGGGACGGATAAATGCTGTCACAAGCAGTTTCTAGGCTGGCAGTTACTCGAATTGGCCTGACGTGGCGGGTACAGGGAGGGGGTGGGCAGAATCGGTGCCGTCCCCCCCCCAAAAAAAGGTGGAAGAAAAAAAAAAAAAAAAGAAAAAAAGAAAAAACAAAACCAAAAACCAATAATAATAATTTAAAAAAAAACAAAACACAAAAAAAACCAAAAAAAGAACCAACAAGAGAACGGCTGGGATCTTGATGAAGATGTTATGGTGTGGTGAGTCCGACAATGCTGCTATCCCTGCGCCCCCGCGCAGGCAGGGAGGATCCAACGCCCTCGCCGGCCCTGCTGCTGCTCCTGGCCCCTCTCTGCCCCGGCCCGGCAGCTCCCCCGCCTCCCCTCCCACCCCCAAAAAAAAAGTTTGCCCCGTTCCGAGTCCTCTCGTCACTCCACACGCCTAGGACAACGTCGCTGGGCAAGCTACAGGTCAGTGCTGGCGCTGGCTACCACTGCTCGACTCGGCCCAGTGCTCGGAGGGGAACGAGGCGAGGGCCTGACCTGCCACAACTCCGTGTCCCCGAGGTTACAAGGGACAGCCACAGACTTCAGATTCCTCCTGAAGCTACCCAGAAAGGGCGAGGCACTGGCTGGGGCCTGGCTGGCTAAGGTTTGGGGAGGTCTGGGGGGGCCGGGCAGGTGGGGGCGGGCGGGAGAGGAAGGGGAGAGGGGGGTACACAGCCTCACTTCCAGGTCACCGGAAGAACTGCAGCCCAGGCTGGAATTGGCCCAAGTTCGTTGCCATGCAGTGGCTGCCGGGTGGCCTGCGTGAGGAGAGGTTGGTGGGCTCAGAGTCCAGTTCCCAGTGGACAGGAGTCCACAGCACAAAAAGCCACCGTTGTCGGTTTTGGGGGACGGGGACAGGGATGCCACCCTTGTTGGCAGTCTCAGAGAGGCCAAGGATTGAACAGGCCGTGGAGACTGAACTCCCCTCTCACCTCCTGAGGTGGTCCCTCCAAGTCAGAGTTGAGGCACATGGATGGGGCGGTGTGGGGGTAGCTCGCACTGCCGCTGCTGTACCTGTCCTGTGGATAAATTAGAGGACTTCAGTCTCCAGGGCTGTCAATCCGAAACCTTTCGCTAACACCAAACTCAACATCCACATTAGCTCAGTGCTGATCGAGGGCTCGCCCTGCTCTACGCACGACTCTGAGCTGCGAAGACAGAGAGCGCAAGGCCCACCGGGAGCGGGCCCGGGCGGCTGCTGCGGGCCTGGGCCAGGGAGAGGGGCGGAAAGAAGGAAGGGGGAGAAGAAGGGCAAGGGGAGGGAAGAGATGCGTGGCTGTGGGAAGCCTGCTCCTCACTGCTCTAAGGGGGAAGGCGGCCGGCTCCCGCCCCGGGGGTCCGCACGCTGCAGCCCCGCCACTGGCCAGGGGCGCGGGGGCTCCACGCCGGCCAGGCCGGGCGCTTCCCCCGGGGTGCAGAGCGGCGGGAGAAGCTGTTGGAGAGGTGGGGGNGGGGGGGGGCTGACCGGGTTCAGGTGGGGAGGAAGAGGCAAGGAGAGGGGCAGGGGTGGGGAGGAAGGGGACGGCGGCAGGTCCGTCCCCAAAACAAGCGTGGCATGGCGGGGTTGGGAGGGAGGGAGAGCAGAGTCAGGCCTGGCTCTCGGGGAGACCGGCGGCAGCTACACCCCTTCCCTGCCTACTGGCCCCCACTGACAAAGCCAGGCCCTGCCCACCCCGAGTGGTCTCCCTGGCAGCAGGAAGGCAGCGGATGCATTGTCGCTGTGGTTTCTCCGAGCGTTAGGGCAGCCCCGGGGGCCACAGGGTGGGAGCAGCTGACCCGCACCTGGGCCCGCCTCCTGCCAGCCCGGGGGTTCCGGGCATTACAGCAGACAGGATCCCAAGGGAGACCTGTCTCCTGTAAGGTGGCTCAGGGCAGGGCTCGGGCCACTCCCCAGCTCAGCGCAGGAGGGACTAAAGCCTGGTCACCTGAAACTACTCCTATCTGACACCCTCCCATCGTGCGAGACGAAGCCTTTGCGCACCCCAACCCTACCCACGGCACAGGCTGAGCCTTTGCACCCTGAGAACCAGTGGCAGAGAGCAGAGAACCCCCAACCTCCGGGCCGGTCACCCACAGGAGGTCACAGCGAGTCCTTGGAGCCAGCCCGAGGCAGAGGGGCAGAGCCCGGGTTTGGCAGCTCGGCCTGATTCAAACCCCTACTGCCGCCACCACGCTGGCAAGTATTTTTTTGGCTGGTTAATTCCAGGAGTCTTTTCCAGCACCCTCTCCTCCTAAATCAGCCCTTTTCCCTGCTGCCATCTCCCAGCAGGGACGGCTGGAGCTGGCTCTGGGAGGCCGAGGCCCAGCAGAGCCACTCAGGGCTGAGGGCACAGCGTGGGTGACGGGCCCGCGGAGCGGCCGAGGCGCACTGGCAGCTCGGTACGACCCCCCCGCCCCTCCCCACCCTGCACCCCAGGAGCAGAGGAGAGGCCTTACCTGGCCGCCTGCAAAGATGACGGGAGAGCTGGATGGCTTGGGTCGGTACGGGATGGTGACACCCTTCGGGGGAGACTGGGTGACAGGCAGAGAGGGCAAGTCAGACACCAAGCGCTGCTGGCACCGACAGCCCCTTCCCCGCACCCCACACCCCCAGGGGTCTGCTCTGCATTTTCAACTGGCCCTCTGGAGGACCCAGGGTAGTGTTATTTCTTGTCCCTCTCGGGCACAGCGCCAAGGGAGGACACCCAGTAGCACAGCAGGGCCGTGGGTGACACCGTGAGCTGCTCTTGAGGCCCCGCTCGACCCCAGTTTTAAGCAGCTCCAAGCCTCACCTGGATGAGGCTGTAATCCCCAGCTATCCCTTTATCCCCCAGCAGTTTTTTTTCCTCCTGCCTCAGCACTTCCATCCCTCCAAGGGCAGCGGGATCCCCTGCAGCACCGGCATCCCCAGGGGGACAGGCCCGAGGAGGGGCCCTACCTCAAGCATGACGACGCAGATCTGTTTGACGCACTCGATGATGGACTGTGGGATCCCAGCGATGGTGATGGCTCGCTCAGTCGAGTTGGGCAGCATGTCTCCTGCCACCTGGACCTGCGCCCCTGTGCTCTGCCAAGTCGAGGGTTATAAATAGCCCGTCAGACCCTGGGCAGGGCTGAGACCTCAGCATGGTTATACATAGCCAAAACTGCCCGCCCCCCCGCTCCTCCTTTTCCCCAAAATAAAGTCCTTTAATCCCAGCTGGATACAATTTGGTCACCAGGAGCCTGAGGCAGCAGAGGGGGACTTGGGCTCAGCCTGTCCCTGTAACCCAAGCCAAGCCAGTCTCCACGCCAACAGAGTTAATCCAACAGCACCCAGTGCTAAATGGCATGGCCAAGGGCAGCGCTGGCCTGGCAGTGCATCTCCCTCTCCAAAATCTCGGAAAAGGCTGGGGAGGGGGCAATCAGGAGCCATGGGAAGCGTGGAGCAAGAACCCAGGCATCCAGCTGTGAGGGACAGCAGCAGACAGAAGGGTCTGCCCTGAGTCTCAGTTTGCCAAGCACTAAAAATACAGGGAGCTCCAAAAAAAATCCCAGTAATGCCACATCCCAGGGGCGGGGACAATGCAGGGATTTGTCCCTGGGGAGACTTGAATCCCTGCCCTGTGCATCCCCCCTGGGCTGGGCACCACGCACCTCTCGGATCTCCTTGATCTTGCAGCCTCCTTTGCCAATGAGGGACCCACACTGGCTGGCGGGGACCACAAGCCGGAGGGTGACTGGGGGCCGGCTGGCAGCTGTGCTGTTGGTCATGGAGCTGCTGATGTCCTGCGAGGAAGAGGAGGTATTGAGGGCTCAGCCCTGCTGGAACGGCACGCGCTGGGGACGTGGCCAGCACGGGGACAGGGAGGTGACGCTGGCACCAGCGGCCCAGGCCAAGGTGACCTCGGGGCTTTCCCAGTCCTGTTTCCCGGGACTTCTTCAGCAACCCAGAAAAAACACAGATGTATTTTGGGGAAGCAGCAGCCAAACTCTGCTGTCTCAATAGAAATGGGTTTAAGCACCGCTGCAGGCTGGGTCCCACCTCAGCCAAGCAGAAACTGGTGCTGGAGGGGGACAAGGCGCGGGGGGCTCGGGGACTCCACAGCTCCAGGGTCAGCATGCAGCCTCCCGCTGCACCAGGGATCAAGGCAGCAGCTCCGGGAAAAACAATCTCGGCACCGATTACAGCGGTCATGTGCTGGCAGGGGGAGGGGAGGCACAAGGCCAGGGCTCAACTGACCTACTAAAAGCAAAGCTTCAGCTCCAAGGCCGGTGCCCAGAGCACTGCAGAGCCGAGCAGCCCTTGGAGGACTCCGGCTCCCAGCATACGGCACAAACAGCTCCAAGCTCTGCAACTTTTAAGGCTGCAGTGAGAGCAGGGGGGTTTGGGGACAGAGCTGCCAGCACAGGGTTGTTTCTCTCTGGGTAGTGTCCCAAATCCAAAGGGTGACAGGGTTTGTACCCCCACAAGCGAGGTGAGGGTCACAGAGCTCTGCCCCATGCCAGGTGAGGAGCACTCCCAACTCCTGCTCCCTCCAACGTGGAGCAGGATGGAAATCTTGAAATCACAGCCCTGAACAGGCTCTAACACCTGCAGGATCCAGGTTATTCCGCAACAAAATCTCTCCTGGAAGTCACTGATTTAACAGGGCCAGGGACACGATGCAGTTCCTCCAGTCCCACACAGCTGCACCCCCAGCTCCTTCTTGGCCTAGCTGGGGACAACGCCGAGCCCTGGGATGTGCTGGGGGGAAGTGGAACCAGCACGAGCAGAGCCAGGGGATTCCAAGCCCGGCTCTGTCCCAAGCTGTGGGCAAGAAGTCCCTGTGGGGCTCTGGCTCCGGCACTGCCTGGACCTTGCCCCAGCGCGGCACCGGGCAAAGATCGAGGGCCAGGCAGGGAAACGCCGACTGCCCGTGCAGAACAACGGCCCTGGGCTCCCCGGGGCTCATCCCAGGGTCAGTTCATCCAGAGAGAAGAGATAAACAGGGGCAGTGACAGCAGGGGGCCCCAGACACACCTCTTCCAGTTTGTCAATGATCATCGCAAAAGCTTTGAAGATGGCGTTGGTGGGTCCCGCGAGGGTGATGATCCGCTCGGGGCAGTTCCCTTCCGAAATGTTGATGCGAGCTCCACTCTGCAGGGAGGCAAACGCCACCTCAGTGCTCCGGCTGCCCGGAGCTCCTCAGGATTCCTCCAGATCTGCCGCTGCCGGGGACAGAGCCCTCCCTTCTCCTCCTCCTCCTTCCCTCCCTCGGCTCGGGCAGCCATCTTCTCCTCCTCGGCTTCCTGCCGCGCCTGCCCACACCTCCCGGCATTCCCCGCGCCGCCGCGCCGGCCGCCGCCGCGCTGCCTGCGGAGCCCTCGCCAGGCCCCGCGGATCCTGCCCCCTCCTCCCGCAGCCCCCCAGCACTCACCTCCTCACGCATCTTCTTCACGGATTCCCCTTTCTGTGAGGGAGGAGAGAAGGGAGAGAGGCGTCAGCACAGCTGCGGGGGGGAGGGGGGAGGGAGGGGGACGAGGGGAGAAGGGGAAGGCAGGGCTAGGGGAGTTTGTTCCTCACTTACCTTCCCAATGATGCTTCCCACCTCCTGGGATGGAAACAAAAGCACCATTAGTCAGCGTTTTAAAAGCTCCTGGAGCCCCAAGCCTAAACTCGGCTCTTTTCACAGTCAAAACAAGCTCCTGAGCACTTGAGATCTGCCCCTCAGATAAATGGAGTTTATCCCAGTTGTGCTGATCCTGCTCCCATCAGAGCTCCCTTTCCGTCGTTTCCCCCCCCACCCCACAATTATTGTCTTCGCTGGCTGCACCCCAGGATCTGCCCAGGCACCAAGAGCACATTCCTGACCCCACAGCAGCTCCAGGAGATCCCACGGCCACGGAAGCACCTAGCCCACCCCATGCCAGGCCAGGCTTCCGCACAAAGGGCTGGGGGACACGAACCTTTCCGTGCATGAGTAGCCGGATGGTGAGTGTGACATTGAGACCCCCTTCGATGACTCCGGTATCCATGGTGGGCAGCGCAGGGTCGGCTCAGGCTGCAGCAGCGCTCGGGCCTCGGCTGGGGGGAAAGGGGCTGGGTGAGTGACGGGGCTGCGATGTGAGGGGCTCTGACAACCCCCCCCAGCCCATCCAGGCAGGATTCCAGCCTCCCTGTGCTGCTCCTCCCCTCAAATCGCCCCCTGGAAGTGTTTGACCGATTCGTGGTGGTTTGTTTCGCTGCTCCTCCTATGAATTTCCAGGGCTGAACTGGCCGGATCTCACCTGGATCCAGCAACTCTTGGGACGACGAGGGTCCCACTCAGTCCCTGCCTACTCCCAGCCGTGCTCCTCGCAGAGGCTTCCCTGAGGGACAACTGAGAACTTTAGGGTGACCCCCCAGGTGGCATTACGGACACAAACGGTCCCCGGACACAACCAGGGATCCCGAGGAGGCACTGAGGACTAATCGCTGTCCCTACAGGTCCAGGGAAGCTGCTGCTTCCTGCGAGCCCCACACTTTTCCAGCCCAAGTCTTCTCGCAGCCGCCCGATGGGAGCGGGTGCCCCAGTCCGGGGGGTTTGGCCCGCTGGGAAGCCGGCATTATGGAGAAAATAAACCCCATTCGCCTCCCCGAGCCCTGCGCCCGCGCGGGGCCTCCCGGAGCAGGTTCCGAGGCGATTCCCTCAGACCCAGATAAGGCCACATGAGCGCACGATCAGGTTTCAAACCACCTGAGTCGGCAGCGGTTGCAAAACAGCCCGGCCGGCCCCAGCCGAGCGTTTCATAGGAATCCGGTAAATAAACTCCTATTTCGGCCACCGCTTCTGCCCCATCAAAGTTTAACCACGGCCAGGGCAGGGCCGGAGCCGCGCTGCCTCGCTGGCACCGGAGGGTTTTGCCGCGGCCTCCACGAGCTCAGTCTGACATCCCCCCGCATCCAAGCCAGTTCGGGGAGGAGAGCCCGGGATCGGAGCCCCGGCAGCGGGGCGAGGGCAGAGCCGGCCCCAAGTCCGCCCGCCCAGGCAGCCCAGGCCCGTCCCGGGGACAAAAGGGGCCGAGCGGCCCCGCCGGCGGTGACGCGGGCCCGGGCCGGGCTCTCGGCGAGGCTCTTCCCAAGGGAAACCCTCCGGAGCTGCCGCTCGGCCCCGCGCCGGATCCCCCCCGGCCCCGGGAACCCCGTCCCAAAGCCAGGGACGCGCTTGCTGGGGTTGGGACGTGGCTCCGAAGCGAGTCCGTCCCTGAGGCGGGGACGCGGTTCCAGAGCCAGCTCAGCCCTGAGCGGGGGGGAACCACGCCGGAGCCGCGGGTCTCGGCTCCGAACACGGACGGGGGGGAGTGAGAGTGAAGCGGCTGTCACGGAGAGACCCCGGGGCCGCGATGGAGCCCTCGGATGGGGCCCGATCACAAAGCGGGTGAGGGAGATCCTGGGCCGGCGGCTCCGAACGGGACCTGGAGCCCGGCGGGGAGTACTGGGAGAGCGGAGGGGCCGCGGGGAGCTGGGGTCGAGGGGGGAAAGGGGCCTCTGGATCCCGGACCGGGCCAGGAGGCACCGGCCCCGGAGCACCGAACCTCCGCTGGATCGGGGATCGCCGTTCCGCTCAGGGTAGGCCCGAGGGGGGAGATCCCCCGGGGGGGGCGGCGGCTCCGCGCGGGCCCGTCCGTGCCCCTCCTTCCCGCTCCGGTTGGGGAAAAACAAGAGCGCGGGATGGCGGAAAAACGGGGCCCTGGCGGGAAAAGAAAAACTCCTAAAATAAAAAAAAACTAAAAGAAAAAAAATTCAAAAATTTAAACTCCAAGAAAACGGAGCAGAAATTTAAAAAAAAAAAATCTCCCCACGCCCCTTGGGGCCCCCCCGCACCCGGCCCGGGCGGGGGGCGGCGGCACCATGTGACGCACGCGGCGCCCCGAACCCCCCCGGCGCCGTTTCGGCGGGCGGGGAAGCGGGGGGGGGGGG
>VWPU01000357.1:16216-53913 GCA_013398955.1 Callaeas wilsoni | reverse complement strand
TTTTCTGGTCAAGGAACGGCCCAGAGCCTCACAAAGGGGCTCCAGGTCACTCCAGCGCCCAGCAGAGCTGCGGGTGGGGATGGCGTTTTCTGGGCAAGGAACGGCCCAGAGCCTCACAACGGGCCTCCACGTCACTCCAGCGCCCAGCAGAGCTGCAGGTGGGGATGGGGATGGGCGTTTTCTGGGCAAGGAACAGCCCAGAGCCTCACGAAGGGGCTCCAGGTCACTCCAGCGCCCCGCAGAGCTGCGGGTGGGGATGGCGTTTTCTGGGCAAGGAACGGCCCAGAGCCTCACAAAGGGCTGAGCCTCTGTGCCCAGCCCGTCCCTGCCCGGACAGGGGCCGGCTTTGGCCGCAGGAGCAGCCCTGCAGCGAGGTCGTGCGAGGACAGAGAGCCCCGGCCAGGCTGGCACTGCCCACGGCTCCGGAGGAGCTCCTGGCCCTGCCGTGCCCCTGCAGCCCGGCTGGGCCCTGGGCAAGCACTGAGCGGGGACAGGCTCCGTCTCAGGGGCTTCTTCATCGTCTCTGGTACCGGGAGCTGCAGCAGACTTGCCTCCTGCAGGAGGGCACCACGCAGGACCAACAGCGCTGGCTGCGGCCCAGGGACATTTGCTGGCACATTCCCTGTCCTGGAAGCATTAAAGACTCCTGATGGGAGGCTCTACAATATAAATCCACGGGGCTGAATCTCTCCTTGCACTTCCCTATCTGCTCATTCACTCTCCAATCTCCTGGTTACCATCAGACAGAGGTTGGAGGCAGCTCAGGTTCCCGGTGTGTGAGGGAAGCTCCTCCTGCCCCTCTGAGCTGCTTCCCCAGTGCTAGACTGGGGCAGATCAAGGATAAAGAGAAAAATAAAAATAAAAAGCAAAATCTCTTCCATCTCCGCACTGTAACTCCCTAAGCCTTCGGCACATGCCCTTTCCAGCATCTCAGAATTAATCAGCAGATAAGCAGATGAACTGGCTCTGAATAATCTGTGTATGCAACACATGGAACGCCGCTCAGCACGGCCTCGAAGGCAGCAGGATTTGCTGCGCTGGGCTCAGAGCCTGTCCCTGTCCCTCTGTCCCTGCCCAGCCCTGTCATGGGAGTGCTGGAGCTGCAATTCCCCAGAGCTGGGCCGGCACACGCTGCCCTGCTCTGCATCAGGCCAGGGAGGAAGGGTGCGTGGATCAGCCTGCTGGTCCTCAAATACCCAAATTCAGAGTTCAAATTCAAATTCAGCTGGGGAAGGAGAGGAATCAGCAGGATCTTGGTGCTCTGTCTGTAACTCTGAACCAGTCAGACTCAGGACTGGGTCTAACACTTGAAGCTCTGTGAAGTTCCCTGCAGAGCAGCCACAGCCCTGTCCCATCCCCGCAGAACCACCAGCCAGCACAGAGCTTCCCTCTTCACCCCATTCACAGGGAAAACACATCACAAAGAGGTCAGAGGACGTGCCCAAGGCCTTGCTGCGTGTGCTGTCCTTGCTGGCAATCACAGGGTCACTTAACTGATGCCACAGCTCTTTGTTGGTGGCCCCGGACGCCACTGGCACAGGCACACGAGGGCAGATGAAGTCACAACACCGGGTGACCCAGGCAAAGCACACCAGGGATGTCAGACTGGAAGGAGGGAGGGGAAAAGGGGCCGTGGCTGCAGGACTGGAGCTGAAAATGGGTTTGGAACATAGGAGCAGCACATCCCAGAGCCTGAACGCCCTGGTCCAGCGGGACACAGCAGCCTGAGCCTGGCTTCACGCTGAAAGGTTTCGCTTGTAGCTCCTGAGCAGAGGAGGAGGTGGAGCAGACCTGCCCCAGAGCTGTCAAACCCCACACGAGCAGGACAGAGGCAGCTCTTCCCCCAGGCCCTGCTTTTGTTCCCCCAGCAGCCAGCACAGCTAATCCCTCCTCGTGCCCACGGCCCAAAATCAACAGCAGAGATGGGTCAGGCTGGGGTGCAGGGATGGGAGAGACAAAGCTCCAGCACATTCCTGCTCTCATTCCATAATTGACCTGTAGATAAACACATGGCTTCCGCCTAATCCCCTGCAGCCTCATGAACATCAGCCGCGCTAAATTTTTCATGTAATTAAGAGAAAAACCCTAATCCAGTGTAATTAGCTCCCTGATTGCCAACGTCAGGCAGCAAAGCAGTGTTTGAACAGCGATTCAGGTCTAGCTGGTTAGGCAAATACTGTGTGTGTGGTTCAGTAATTCAACACTGGAACAACTCCCCCTGCGCTGTCCTCACGGGCTGCTTCCCTAAACAGCCCTAAGTGCTTTCATTACTGCAAGAGGCCTCATCTCCCCCAAACTGCTGTTCCACCAAGCTCCAGTTACATCCCCGAGGGGCTGGGCTCGAAGCAGGGCAAGCAGCTCCCCCAGAACCCCTCCGTGCTGGTGCTGGAGTGGTACCCCCACCCCATCGGCAGCCGGCAGTGATCACACCAAGATTTTAGGACAGCACCATCCCTGCGGGCCTAAATTCAGCATCTGAGAGTCACAACTGAGACCCTGGTGGAGAAACAGTCTCCTCATGAGGGATGCTCAGCACCATCACCACAACCTGGCGGAGCTGGAGGAGGCCACATCTACAAGGGGTTTTATGGTGCCGATCAAAATTTATCCCAGCTACCGAGCCCTTATGGTTTGCAGTGATATTTTTCTCTTTCATTCATATACATGAAGGCAAAATTTTAAGAGTGAAATGTTCGAAATTTGGGAAGGGGAAGCAGATGGGAGAGGAACAGAGAACGTGGATGTATGTGCCAACGGGGAGGCAGGGAAACCAAGAAAGCACAGAGAGAAGACACCTTCACTTAACCATTTCATCCATCCCCAGCAGCAAGGAGCTGAGCTACTGAAGCTGCTGTCAAACATTTGTTTTCTTTCTAAAATTCACCTGTGACAGAAGCTACAGACACCTCCAGCTCTCAATAGTCACACCTTCACCTTCAGACCCAACACCAGTCTCCTGAAACACAGGTTTGAAAGTGATACTATTGTAGGAGTATTTGTTGGAGTGTCTCAAGGAGGATTTTACTCCTCATCCTAGGCAGTGTTGCAAAGGATTTGGCTGCTTTTGGAAAAGGTCCTGGTCTTTGTTTTGCCAGTTTTTTTGCTGCTGCTGCTCTAGAGGCCAAATTTCTGTGCCTGGGAGAGTGCAGAGCCCCCAGAAGCAGCCCCAGTCCTGCGAGGGGCAGGCTCAGAACCAGCGCACAGCCCCGGCCTCGCAGCCTGGATCCCTCCAGAACTCGTTTCCCTGCTGGGGCAGGCCAGAGCCAGCCCTGGGTGTTTGTGCAGCTCTGGCTCTCGGTTCTGGCAGGGGCCACGGGCTGTGCCTGGCTCCCCCCTTGGGGCTCCAGGCTCTGGTCCCCAGCCCTGCTCCTCTGTCCCCTCCTCATCCCTCTGCTCCAGGAACAGACCTGCAGCGAGCAGAGCAGGCTGCTCCTTTCTAGCCAAGCCAGGGAGATTTCTTTAGACAAAAGTGAGCGAAAATTTGTCAATTCAAAGCTCCTTTTAAAGAGAAGCCCCTGAGGAGAGCGAGCCCAGACGCTGGCTGGCCCTGCTAAGCCAATTCCTGCTCCTGCCTCCCTCTGGACACAGGCTGCTCTCCATGGACTGGAGCAGCCTCCTGGCTGGATGGCAGCACATCGAGATGGATCGCAGCAGCAGCAGCAGGGATCTGGCACAGCTTGGTGCTCTGCCATCATTCCCTTTGCATGGAAACAGCGCTGCCAGCCAAAATCCACCCCTGTCCCTCAGTGCCTCCCAGAGAGCGGCACAGAGCCCATCCCACGGCTCCTGGGGACCGTGTCCCCAAGGCAGTGCTGCAGTTCCGTGTCTCCCTCCTCCTCGCTCTGCCTCAGGAGGTGGGAAGCTGCAGGCACGTCCCAAACTGCATTTCCAGCCCCCCAGGCAGGCGCTGTGCTCTCCCCTTCCCTCTGGCCAGGGACAGGGACACTCTGGCTGCTGCATTCCGGACAGGAGATCCCATTTGCGCACTGGGGCTGTCAGTGTATGGAAATTTTCTGTCTCCTAGGAATCGCTGCAGCTTTCAGGCAGCTTTGGGGACATTCTTCCTGCCCACGCCCCCAGTATCAAATGCCACTGACACGTGAGCCTGTGCTGGCTGCTCTGTGGTGTCTTTGCCTTAAATCCAGCACAAATTCCTCTCTCCATCTCCCATGCCTTCCCAAAGCCAGGCATCCTAAGCCTCCATGGGGAGCTGTGAGGTGATGAAAGGAGCTGGAGGCAGCTCTGTAACGGCTGGATGCTTTTTCCCACTTTTGCCCATTTCACATCCCTCAATGCAGAACTGGGAGAGCAGCCCCAGACTGGTCAGACTGGGAGCTGGGGCTGAGGCACCCACTGGGGAAGCGCAGCAGCATCCCAGAGATGTCTGCTGCTGGCTCTCTGTGACAAAGCTACAGCAGAGCCACAGCCCAGCGAGCTGGGTGGGTCCTCAGCCTCTGTTTTGCCAGGGATGGTGGAAGTGTCTCCAGCCAGGCCCAGGAATCTCGGGAGTCCTGGCACTCACCTTAATGAGCACTGGCAGGAGATTCTCAGCCAGTCAGGGAGAGGTGCCAGGGGTGCCAAAAGGGGCAGAGAGAGGTGTTGGGAGGAAAGGGAGCTGCTCACGTTCACCTCCAGACAGCTCTGAAGTGACCTGAGGGACACCACCCGAGGCTCCCTTTCTCCACCCCCTGGCCCCAGAAGCTGGAGGTTCTAACCAGGGGAGTTGTTTGAACTGCTCGCACTGAAAAGAGACCAGGTATCGAATGTTCCTAAAGCTTTTAAAATAAGAGCTACAAACTGAGCCAAGGCTCAGAACTGATATGGAAAGTTACCTTCCAGGACAGATTCTCCCAGTGAGGGAGTGCTGGCAGCCACAGCGGTCTCTTTGCACGAGGCCGCTGCTCACTGTCCGAGGAGCTGAGCTCCCTCTTGCCTTTCTCTTCCCATTGCTCCAGAACCAACATCCACATCCACACATCTGCGGCGTGTAATCTGCTAATGATCCCAGGCCTCTGTTTTGTCACTGTCATGATCAATTGGTTGTGTCATGGTTTGCACTCAGCTGTGAAAAGATCCTGCAGTGACCTAAAACCACGAGACTCCAGTTTTCCTGGTGTTGGAGGCCTCTGGCCTGGCCAGTCCCACCCACCAGATACTTCCCTGTCTCCTCCTGCAGTTTGTGCTTCCAGAGCCTGGCTGGGAGCCGGGTCCTGCTCTGAGCATCTGGAGTGCTGTGGTTTGTGCCTCCACCAAAGGGCTGCGGCAGCCGCCAAAGCCCCTGCTCCCGAGAGGCTCCGTGCCTTGAAAATTTATTCTAAAGCAGCTTCAAACCCTCCAGTTTTCATTATTAATATGACTCCTTTCATCAGAGTCCACTCATCTTTTTGCTTTCTATTTCTGTCTCTCCTCTTTCATTGTTTCCCTGGTGCTTCCATGGGAATGGCACCGAAACCCCGACCCGGCAGCCACGGCAGCGCCCGCTCCCTTCCCGCAGCAGGAATTTATTCCATCAAAGCTTCCTCCTCGAATCAAGGGTTTGTTGTGGGGTTTTTATCCCCCCCTTCGTTTTAATTCCATCTGTATTTAATCCCAGACAAACACAAACAGCAATCTCAGCTCCCTAAGGCCATCGCTTTCTAAATCAGTTACAGCCAACTCCAATTAGCAGGCAGGCAACATGAGCAGCTCCGTACGCTCCTGGATCTTTGGGAACGAGCCAGCCCAGAAGGTCCTTTTCCCCAGACTGTCCCTTTTTTCCTTCTGAAGGACTTGCACCATCATTAGAGTCACAGGCTCTGCAAGATAAAACACCCTCCCCTTTGCTTCTGCCACCGCGGGGATGATGCTCCACAGCCTCATTAATGCTGTTTGTGGTTCTGTGCTCCCACACCTGAGTCTACCTGCAGGCTTTGATTTTTAAGAGGATCCTAAAGGTTCCACAAGTGCTGAAGAGAAACTTTATTGGTCACTTTAGCTTCCCTCTTAGCCTGCACTTGAAACAGCTTAACAGCCTCTCTAAGCCGGGCCGAGGAGAGGCAGCAATGCCAGCTCCTGCCAGACACAAACCTGTCCCTTCTCAGACCACGAGAGGATCTCTCAGAGATGCCCTGGGGAACCCTCTCCCTTCTCAGGCCATGACAGCATCTCCTGGAATTACCCTGGGGAAGAACCCACCAGCCCTCAGAGGAACTCACCACATTCAACAGGGGCAGCTCGTGGAATTATTAGGTTGAACCTGACTGTGAGTTCACCATCTTCAGACTGTTTTGGTGGGAATTCTCTGATCCTGCAGGCTGGTGGGATTTTCCTGGGCTTATCCAGACAGGCACTTGTTCTTTAGGGCTCAGAGCCGGAGGTGTCCCCTGCTCTGCCACGGCTGTGCTGGGCTGCTCCCCCTCGCTGGGTGTCTGGAGGGTGCTGGGGGCGCGGGTGGAGCTCAGTCCTTGCTCCCTTGGCTGAAGGGACGTGGCCAAGCAGGACACGCTCACACTGTCCCCCCACAGCCAGCCCTCTCCCCACTAGGGAGCTGTTTCAGGCAACGATTTCAGATGAAAATCTGTATTTTATTAATTATGGGTCTGCTTTGCTGCTGGACTCTCTAATGTGTTTCCCAGCTGTACCAATCCAAGCCATGAAGGGAACCATTAAACCCCACTGCCTCGAGCGTGTCACGCCCCTGCTGGGGCACACCTGACACCAGGGTTAGCCCGGGGCCGGGGGGCCACGGCCAGCCGGAGCTGCCGTCCCCCTCTCCTGTGGAGCACAGAATCATTGAGGCTGGAAAAGATCTCCAGGATCATCCAGCGCAGCCTTCAACCAGTGCCACCATGCCCAGCAAACCATATCGCAGTGCCACCTCTCCTCCTTCTGTGAGCACTTCCAGGGCTGCTGACTCCACCGCTTCCCCGGGGAGCTGTTCCAATGCCTGACCTCTCTTCCAGTGAGGAAATTTTTCCCAATATCCAACCTATCCACTCTCTCCCTAGCAAGGGCCGCTGTGGGAGTGGAGGGCGTGCCCTGACCAACCGGGGCTGTGAAGGATGGCCAGGCAAGGTCCATCTGGAGACGCCGCCGGCTTTCTCCGTCTTTCCCACCGGCTGGCAGGGAATGCACGGAGCCAGATCCGGCACTGCTGGGCTTCAGCTCAGCGTGCTGCCAGCAGCTGTCAAAGGGACCAGACGAGGATGGGAGAGAAAATCGCTTGCATTGCTGCAAACTCCTTCTCCAGCCGCGTTTCCCCGGCTCGGTGTCCAGGCTCGCTCTGCACCAACAATCCCATGATTTCTCTGCTTGTCTCCTGCTCCCCACCTCCCCGGCAGCCAGGAAGAGGATTTCCCCCACTGATGCCTTTTCCTACCACGCAGGGATATCAGAAGGAGCAGTGTGTGCAGGCAGACAGATTTATCCACCTGCCCTACCTGGCAAAACTGATTGGGTTTGACAGACGTGCCGGGATGTGCTGGCGCATTAACGACCAGTTTAGCATGGAAACGAGAGGAGCAGTGCTCCTTGCAGATGTTAGGAGGAGAAGTTTATCTAAAGCATATTTTATGGCTGTGCAGAATGTATTAGATCAGCAGCCTCAAGAAAAATCACTACAGTCTCCTTCCCTAACAAATACATGCAAATTTTTAAAATCAAATAAAACAAAACCTCCCCCCAACAAAGCGTGACACGTTTTACAAACCAGATTCTTTGCTGCTGAGGTGACTTCAGCTCTTGGGTGAGGACTAAAGAGATCACCAGGAAGGAGAAAGGGGTGAAAAGCACCCAGTCCAGCCCCACACAACCCATCCATGTGCATCAATCATTCCCAGGACCTGCCTTCCCCCTCCGAGCAAGTGCTTTAAGTCCGGTTGTTTTAGAGAGTTCTCGAGACAGAGCAGCATTGATGGGCTCCGCTGTCTGCAGAGTGCTCGTGCTTAGATACCCGCAAAGCTGAGCAAGAGAGGCACCAGGCTAAAAAATGTTCCCTCTCAAGCAAAACAGACTCGCACTTGGACTGCACAGAAATTAAAGCAACAAAAGGTCTCTGAAGCCAATTGCCGTCTAACTGGGAAACAGGCTCGTCACTCTGTACGCCCATCTGGCAAGGACATACTTTCCATTTCAGCAAGTGCGAGAATGGGTGGACAGCGAGGGAAATGTGAAAACAGCAAAGAAAGGAGAAGAATGCGAACCTGCAGGACAACACTGCTGCCCTGTTATGAATACTGTACTCTATTCATATGAAAATCCATACGGCTGCTACTGTTGCATGCACTCTTCTTACACAGCATGAAATTAAAATTCCTCCTCAGTCTCACATTGCCAGCACTACAGAGCAACTCCAGAGCAGGCGAGCAGACAATTTATCCTTTGGCTTCCTCAGACGGGCTTGTGCTGGGATTGGAAGCCAGTGGGGTGAGGGAGACGAGTCCATTGCCCACGGTGACAAATTCTGCTTCCAAAACAAATCCCAGAGAAATATTGCTGGCCTCGAGTCTGACTGTTGGTGCTCCTTTCCCAGTGCAGTTTCACATGCGTAATTCCCCCCAGGCCCCCCTGCCACTTCTCTTCTTATCTTCCCAGAACAAACTCAACGTGCAGGCTAATTTCAAGGAGTATTTCACCCAGAGTCCAGCCAAATGTCAGTGGATATGCTGGAAATGCAAATTGAGACAATCATGCAAAAGAGGAGGGCTTATGGATTGTGCGGGAGGGCAACAGAAGGCAAATAAAAGCTGACAGGGAGAGGGAGCGGGGAACAAATCTCCCGTCTCAAGTTGTTGATCATTTGCACAAACGCCCTGTGAGCAGCAGAGACAGATTCCCAAAAACGCCCAAATCCCATTGATTATCACTGCTAAATTGTCTGCGTGCCTCCAAACCCCACCCATCTCCAAGCTCCTAAATCAGAATTTCACTCCCACCATTCCCACCCACTCCACAGGGTGTAAATGACAGAGAAGAGATGGAGAAGGGATCTGGAGCAGAACTGGGGAGCCTGGGAGTATTTTTTTGTGGTTTCCCAAATTCCAAAGAGCCATTGAGTTGTCAAAAGCAATTGCAGCTCTCACTGAAAGTGTTTTATTTTGTGCTTTTGAGAAAGTCGGGATAACTGTGAGATCATCTGGGGACAAAGTGAGGGGAAGATGCTGGAGACGGGAACTTGATTAGCTCAAGCCCAGCCATAAGAATTTTCCAGATACAAGCAAATTTGTTTGAAGGTTTGCTCATTATGTGTGCAAAGAAACAGCAAGCAGGAGGACAGGATCTATACTATGTGCCGTAACATGATAGAGAATTAATCCCCTCAGGTTACAAAATTCCTCATAAATTGCAAGGGGGACGGTATCTGCTGTATTATATTTTATCACACTTTCTGTCAAAATATCCCCGGCAGGGAGCCTTTTTAGAGATACAATCAGCAGCAAAGCCTTGTTTGGGGAGGAAGATTTGAACTAAACAGCAGCAAACTCCAAAATGTTCCTTGGGACAGCTTTAGAGAGAAACCCCTCAAAGAGGGGTTAGCGGGGTCCAGCCTTCTTAAATCGCCTCATTTTATGGCTTTGCCCAGCCCCACATGCAGCAGAGATGCTCTCCAGTTCTATTAACAGCACTGCTAACCCGGGCTGGCTGCTTCGAGCTGCCCCGAGCCCCCCAGGGACCGCGAAACACTTCACAAAAGCATCCCACGAGAAGTTTGCCACCTCCCAGGTGAGCGGGGCAACGCTCGCGTTTCACGCCCCGACTCACGAGCCCCGAATCGGCATCACCCTGCGGAGCAGAGCGAAGTGCGCGAGGGCTGAGCTGCCAGTGGCTCTCGGGGTGGGGACACCGGGCTCCTCCCGCGCTGGCCTCTCTGAGTGCTCACGCTTGGCTGGGCCCCGCACTTTTGTGAGGCGCTCCGGTGTTTTTGGCAGCCGCTGAACCGGAAGGAAAAGGGTCTGATTATCTCCTCCAGCACCTCAGTGCTGACCCAGACCACTGACCCCTTTCCTGTCACTCTACATTTGCTCTGGATGTTTTACACAGCGAGGGGGCAAAGCCTTCACAATTGATCCAGGCTGCATCCAAAGGCTCCGTGGTTACCATGTGATTTCAGCTCCATCTCTTGCTCGGGGGCTCTTGATCTGCCTGTGCCCCTTAGAGGAGACATCTGGGGGCAATGCTGGGGTCAGGACCTCAGCACAGGCTGGGCAGTTCTCATTCACATAAAAGCTTCTCCACGTCCAGTGTCTGCTTAAAAGCCGGATAATGCAGCCAAAAATCATCTTTGCCACACATCACAGAACCCCAGAATGGTTTAGCTTGCAAGGGTCTTTAAAGATCATCTTATTCCAAACCCCTGGCGTGGTGGGGGACCATTCCACAATGCCAGGTTGCCCAGAGCCCCACTCAGCCTGGCTTTGAACATTTGTAAGGATGGGGAGCCCAGATGTTGACACTGCCCCAAGATTAAAACAACTGCACAGGGTTTGTGTTACCTGAGCACTGAACACAGGCCTGAAACCACTCACTGCTGTTATGTGACACCAACCCCGACTCACAGCTTGGCCTGCAGCTCCAGGGCAAAGCTCTCTGCAGCATCCAGCAGGCATCCAAATCCCCCCAAAGTTTCTCAGTCCTGCCTGATGTGAGCAGAGGTTTGCCAGCCCTTCCACGCCGAGCTGTGCTCAGCTCCAGCTGAGCCTGGCGTGAGCAGATTGTGTGAAAAATGAAAAATAGCCATCTGGGCTCCTGCGGTGGAGACAGCCAGGAAAGTTTCTGGAGAAGGCACCATTCTGTGGGAATCTGCAGAACCGTCCCTGCAGCAGCAGCTGCGGTGCCAGAGGAGCGCAGGGGGCTGCACAAGGCTCTGGATTGGGATACAAAGCCTGTGCCCAGGAGCCGCTGGCTCCAGGCCAGTCCAGGCTGGGAGATGCTGCTGCTCTGACAGAGGTTTGGCAGTCGGTGTGGGTTTGGGGTGGGTTCGTAATAAAGACCTTTGGCCACGAGTCAAGGACACGGGGCTTGTCGGGGGTAGGGAGGGGACCATGACAGCCTTTCCCCTGAAACAGGAGAGAAGTTCAGAGCTGTGAACTCCTAACCCAGCTCCACCAATCTTTGTACAGCCTCGGGCACGTCCCTGTGTCCTCCTGTCCAGCTGTAAAATGGACATAAAATTTACCCCCCTTTCCTTCCCAGTACCCGCTCTCCAGGGCTGTGGGCAGGGAACACCAGCACAGTGGTGGAGGATTTGCTCTGTATTACTGCAGAATCAATAAATAATGCCCAGGTCCCTGCTGGTATCCCAGCAAAAAGCTTGAGCAGAAAGAGGCAAAAGGAGGCGAGAAAGAGGAGCTCGCAGAGGTGCTCTTTCTGCTCCAGTAAAACTGCAGCTCCTTGTGCTGAACGCATTTTAAAAGGGAAGTGGGACTCGCCAGGCCCTGATGTTTCTTCCAAGAAGTTGTGGAGCAGTTGGGAGATGCAGGGAGAAACCTGCAGCTTTAAAGCCGGGAAGGGCAATCCGATAAAAGCCAGCCGAGCAGGAATCACAGCAGAGCTGGAGAGCAGCTCCCGCTGATCCCCCAGGTGCTGCTCAGCAGGACAGCTCAGCCCCGCTGCCTGTGCCCAGCCTGGAGAGGGTTACCATCCCTCCATCCCGTCGTTGCTGCTGCTGGGAAACATTCAGGGGGCTCAGGATGCAGCAGGCTGGGGTGTGAGCCAGGCACACCTGCGGGAGCCCGGTGGCCAAGGCGAGCACGGCCAAAGCTGTCCCCTCCCGGCCACACCGAGGTGTGCTGGGCACTACCTGCAGCACAGACAGCTCCCCAGGATTCTCTCCAGCCCATTCCCAGCTGCTGCCTGAGCCACAACTCAGCACCCGCCTCCCCTGCCAGCCCACGCCATGGCCATGGCTCGAGACAGCGGTGCCCAGCTCCCAACAGAGCAGCTCGGGCACCTGCAGCCCCAGCAGAGCCCCAGCAAAGAGCTGGGGGTGCAGGGACAGCCCCAGGAAAGAGCTGGGGATGCAGGGACAGCCACAGAAAAGAGCTGGGGGTGCAGGAGCACCCCTGGCAATGAGCTGGGGGTGCAGGGACAGCCCCAGAAAAGAGCTGGGGGTGCAGGAGCACCCCTGGCAATGAGCTGGGGGTGCAGGGACAGCCCCAGGAAAGAGCTGAGGGTGCAGGGGACAGCCCCAGCAAAGAGCTGAGGGTGCAGGGACAGCCCCAGCAAAGAACTGAGGGTGCAGGGACAGCCCCAGCAAAGAGCTGAGGGGTGCAGGGGACAGCCCCAGCAAAGAACTGAGGGTGCAGGGACAGCCCCAGCAAAGAGCTGAGGGGTGCAGGGGACAGCCCCAGAAAAGGGCTGATGGTGCAGGGACCGCCCCAGCAAAGAGCTGGGGGTGCAGAGGCACCCCTGGCGAAGAGCTGAGGGGTGCAGGTGCACCCCCGGCGAGCTCTGGGCAGGGGGACACGACAGGGACACGGTGGTGGCACAGGGTCCCCATGAATGCAGGGACTGGGAGCCACCTGCGGCTTCCTGCACTGCTGGCACAGAGAGGATCCAGCCCCTCTTTAATAAATTCATCAAAGTATTTTTAAATGAAGTGTGGCGCCCTCGGTGTCACCCCGCTGCCACCCCCGGGAGCGGCTGGAGCAGGCCTGGCTGGTGGGATGTAATTAAATATCAACACTTGTATCCTGCGCTCCACACAGCGCCGGTATTTGCTCGCGTTAATTGGGATGTGAGGGGAAGCGTCTCGCAGCAGAATCCTACGTGTTCCACGCTGATTTCCCTTCAAGATTTAGACAGCCAAACCCCATCTGTGCCCGCTCCACCTTCCTCTCCCATTCCTTCTCCCAGGAAAGGATGCCACCTGGCCAGTGAGCTCCTCTCTGACGGAGCACCAGCACCTCGAGGGCCCCGGACCACGCAGCCCCTTCTCCCACCCTCTCCCTCTCCTGCTCCCAGCCCTTTCCCGGGAAGCAGCTCCATGCACAGCCACGCGTCCTTGCCATGATAGGTGCAATTTTGAGCAATTTCCCTGCCAGCCTCGCTGCAATCTCGTGTAATCTCCCCCCAAAGGGGATCAGAGATCCCACGGTGCCGTAAGGAATGCAAATCGCATCCCCTTGGTTCTGAATAATGCAGAGGAGAGCAGCCAGCAAACCCCAGGAAGGTGGGGTGGCTGCCCACTCCTCTTTGGGGTGTCAGCTCAGACACACAAGGAGCCTCAGCAGTGGCTGGGCAAGGGAAATCATTCGTTTGGACCATTCCAGCTGGCAGCTGCCCGCAGGTCCCAGGGTTAAAGCTGCTGGGGACCTGTCCCAAGGCGCCCTGTGGGGTTTTGTATTCAAATGGTGTCACCAGAGCTGGGGTGATGGCTCTGTGAGCTCACACCGCCCTCAGCAGAGCAGGTTTGGGCTCAGATTGGGAATCTTTGGCCCAAAGATTGGGAATGCAAAGTGAAGTCTCTGCATCTCACGTGGTGACGCGTCCCTGCTCCCACCACCAGCAACACCAACTTCCCTCTTCCACATCCCACTTCTCTGCTTCGTCTGGAGCAGCCAGCCTAAGGGACAGCTCGTGGGGGTGGAGGTACAGGAGGTAAAACATGTTCTGCTTCTCTCCTGGCACCGCCGAACACCAGCTAAAATCCAGCACAGCAAGTCCATGCATTACAAATACCTGCTCCTCGCAGCCCAAACCAGAGCTGTTTAACAGTCCAGCTGGCAATTCCAGCAGAGCGTTGTAGCTCCAACGCTCCCAGCCCTTCATTTAAGGCAGAGTTGAAACTCCTGGCTCTGGCAGATGCCCCTGGATGCTCCAGTTCTCACCCCAAACCCTCAGATCTGTGGGTGGGATGTGGAGCTGAACTCACCCCTGAATTTAATGTTTCAAACCTCGTCTCTGCCCACAAAGCAGCACAAAGTCTCCAGCACTGAGCAGCACCACCAGGAAAAGCAAGAAATGGAAAATCCAAGTGCAGGGAGGCCCAGAAATAAGGAGGGAGGGACCAAGGAAATACTTTTACTTTGTTATCCTAATGGGTCGTGAGATGGGAGAAAGTTCCCAGAGGGCACATAAAGCTCCTGCCAGCTTCATTTTCCTTTCAGAAACCCCAGTCAGGCTGACAGAGCTCTCCAGATTAAGCAGGGATTTGCTCATTCTGGGATTTTGCTGTAATCCAAACCACAATTCCCTGATAAGCTGTTACCACATTTGTGAACTAACGTGTCCCAGATGCTCGGGCTGCCAGAAGAACCCACAAACCAATTCCTGCTGGGAATGGTGGCCAATTCCCAGTGCTGCCAACCTCCCTTCCATGGGCAAAGCCAGCAGGAGCAGCACAGCCAGGTGAGAACACGACAGCCCTGGGTGTCTGCCACGTCCCAGAGCACTTCTGCAATATTTACCTGCCTGGCACGTGGGGACCACGCGTGCCTGCACTGCCAGGGACACACACGGGAGCGCGCACAGGTGGGGGCGATGGGGGAAGGCTGATTTGGGAGAGCAAGCCTCCAAAAAACACAGGAGCTGCAAAGCTAGCAAGCTCTTCTTTTTCTAAAAATCACTTCTTATAGCTGGAGAAAAGCTCCTTTAAAGTTTCGGCATCCGATGCCCTTTAAAAACCTCCTTCACCACAGCAGCACTCGGCCAAAAGGCCACAATTTTTTTGGGAAATGCATTCCCAAGCGGCACTTCCAGGTGCTCCCGGGGCTCAGGAGAGCAGGGTGGGGCAGTCCCTGTGAGCACAGACCCTGCACTGCCCCGGAGCAGGGGAGCCCAGAGCACGGACGTGATGTGCACATGGCACCGGAGGAGCCTCCGGGGCACTGACGTTCAGATCGACCTGCAGAGAACGGAGTTGGACTAATATTGAGTCAAAATATGGAAAAATCAGTGGGAGGGATTGTTTTCCAGCACTGGTGGGAAATGGACTTTGTTGTTTGGACAGGAGCAAGGGAAAACAGGTCCCTCCCCTCTGGCCAAGGCACTGCAGTGGTTTGGAGCTCCCCTGAGCCCGCTCAGATTCCCCATCCCTGTTGTCTCACCCCAACAGCAAAACTGTCCCCAGCAGCACAGGGCTGCCAAGTCACCCCCTCATCTCTCCCACCCACAGCTCCCTGCAGCCAATACTTGCTCAGCACCTCTTTTCTTTCCCTTCAAAGAACATGAGCCTCAGGAAAACACAAACCTCGCTTTAGACAAAGGCTGACATGTCTTGAAACAATTATTGCCCATCTTGGGGGAGGAGGAGGGCTGGCAAAAGATTATTTTGGGAGATTAGGTCTAGAGTGACTGACAAACTGATATGCAACAGCGTTTGTTTTTAATCTGAAACAGGTTTGGGATAGAATTGAGGGAAAAAAACTGCAGCCACCCACCGACAAGAGCTGCTCGGAGGCAGGGAAGCTGCAGCCAGCAATACTAATGTGCCTCTCAGCTGCCAGCCACCCTCTCCCTCACAGGAGACACGTCCCTGTCCCAGCACCGGCCTGGGAACATGCCCTCCCTCCCTGCCTGGGCCGGGGACAGACCCACGGACCCACAGGAGAAGTTGTGCCGCTCCTGGGGCATCACCCACGGACCCCAGAGCCCCCCAGGTCGCAGGGTGGGGCTTGAGCCTTGCAGTGGGACTGGTGGAAGGTGATTCTTGCACTGGGCCATTCCACCAAAACATTTTCAGTTACTATTGGGTTTTCCAGTATTTCCTGGGTGTTTTATTCCTGTCCAGCCCAGGCCCAGTGGGAAGTGTCAGAGGCTGCACCCCACAGCTCACGGGGACCACCCCAGCCCAAGGATCTCCTGAGCTCCAGCCTCGGGCAGTGCCTGAATCAGGCCAATAAAAACACCACCAGATGAGCAGGCACACACCAGCTCGGGGTGAGGCAGGGGGAATTAAATTAATCCCTTCATTATCAACCTGACCCCTGGAAAAATCTGAAGGAATGGCTGTGAAGGTTCACAGCGGAGCCCTAAAGCCACCAGCTCAGCTACCACAGCATCTGCCAGCGCAGCCGGGCTGGGCTTAATCCCCACTGCCCAGCTGGGACCGGGGGCTGCCAGGGCCGGGCAGGGCCACCAGCCAGCCCAGCCTGTGCCACCCCGGCAGTGCCTGGGAGCGGACAGGTGGGGACAGGTGGGGACAGCCAGGCTGGAGGGGAAAGGGATGCGGAAAGGCAAAGCCACGCAGCGCTGGAGCGGCTTTTCCAGCAGCGGCACTTCGGAGTGCCTTCCGTTCATCCTAAGCACAAACCAGTGCCCTCAGCAGCAGGACCTGTGCCTTTCCTGGGGTCCTGGGGGTTTTTTCCTTGCCCTTTTAGGAAGAAATTCAGCGTTTTTTCTCTCACTGCCCCTGGCACCTGTGTTATCAACCGGCACCTGGCTCGGAGTCTATCAGTGCACTGCTCTGTGCTGCTGAGTCAGGTAATGCTGGGGGCCGATGGAGAGATTTAAATATTAGGGGAGCTTTGGATAAGCAGAGACGGGAAGGGGAAAGGAGGTGAGGATGAGCCCCTGGGGGATTTTCGGGAGGAAAGATCAGCCATCGATGTAACTCCAGCGGAAAGCCCAGACCCTGCCTGTGTGCCGGTGCCTGGGGTCTGACGGCCACACTGCAAAATGCACAGCCAGCACCCAGAGACAGCTCAGCAAACACCCCCAAACGTGGGTCCCACTGCAAAATGCACAGCCAGCACCCAGAGACAGCTCAGCAAACACCCCCAAACGTGGGTCCCACTGCAAAATGCACAGCCAGCACCCAGAGACAGCTCAGCAAACACCCCCAAACGTGGGTCCCACTGCAAAATGCACAGCCAGCACCCAGAGACAGCTCAGCAAACACCCCCAAACGTGGGTCCCACTGCAAAATGCACAGCCAGCACCCAGAGACAGCTCAGCAAACACCCCCAAACGTGGGTCCCACTGCAAAATGCACAGCCAGCACCCAGAGACAGCTCAGCAAACACCCCCAAACGTGGGTCCCACAGCGAGGGCAAGATCCAGCCTCTGCCCACGCTCCAAACCTGCCCCAACCTTCCCCCAGAGCTGCCAGGTCTGCTCAGGGACACAGCCATGCCCAGCCCAGGTGCTGCTCGCAGCTGAAGGTGGCTCAGAACCGAGAGCAGCTGCCTTTGTTCATCTTTTAGCATATTTTTAATACAGATTTTAAGAAGTTTAAGAAAAATGCCCCAAATCCACCCCAAAGACACCTGAAGGCAGTGATGTGGGTGATGTCCTGCACGGAGCAGCTGGGCCACCGACAGCGCCGGGTGTCACCTGCCGTGGGGCAGGGCACAGGCAGCTCCGAGGCCAGATGCCACATGGCAGAATAAAACCAAGCTCCCAGTGTGGAGGGATTTCTGTTCCTGCAATCCAATCCCCTCTGCTGAGCTGCTGCCAGGCGCCCTCCTGGCCCCGCTGCCACGGAGAGGCTGCTGCCAGCAGCTCCTTTGGAAAAGTTTGGGAGGGGGATAAACAACGGAAAACAAGAAAAAAAACCCCTCTTCTTCTTGAGATTGATATCTCCAATTTAACTTATTTTGAAGAATAACAACCAGGGAGCCAAAGGCAGAGAGCGCTGGCCCCCAGCCCAACTCCAGCCCTGTCCTGGTGGTCCTGGATGGGATGGAAGTGGCAGCACACCTGGGGAGGGGGGATTAGCACAGGGGGCTGCTCCCTGCTATTCCCATTCCCAGCACAGACAGGCAGCTGAAAGCAGATTTATCTGCTGGATAATAAAAGCAAAAGATTCTCAAAAGGGACGAGTTTCAAGCCAAATCGCCAGGCTCCTGCACTTCTTTCCTTAATCCCTCTCAAAACTGTCAGTATTAGACGGGGAAAAGGGGGAGCACGGGGGGAAGAGGGAGCACGGGGGCCATCTTCACCCAAAAAGCAGCAGAGCAGCCGTGGCTGGAGCTCCTGTGGCAGCCAAGAGCTGCAGAGGTGCCTCCGAGGCACAAAGAGGAGATTAAGGCTGAAAGGCTACAGCCAGGCAAGGAGGCTGCCGGAGAGGATGGGAAGAGCGCAGGGGAAATATTCCTGGATGCCTGACAAGGAGATGCAGGGACCATCTGGGTGAGGGGAGGGAGGGCAGGGTGCCAGGGAGAGCCACGGGAAGGATCAGCCCGGCCAGGGGCAGGCAAGTCCTGCCTGCTGCCTGGGCAGGACCCACTCCCAGCCTCCTCCTCCTCCTCGGAGGGGAGAGAACAACAGGTTGGAACTCCCAGAGGGGCACAGACACTTCAGTGCTGTGTGGAGGGTTTATTCCTCCAGCCAGAGGATGGCCCGTGGTGGAAGGGACCTCAAATCTCATCTCATTCCATGGGCAGGGACACCCTCCACTGCCCCAGGCTGCTCCAAGCCCCGTCCAGCCTGGCCTTGGACACTCCCAGGGATCCAGGGGCAGCCACAGCTTCTCTGGGCACCCTGTGCCAGGGCCTTACACCCTCACAGGGCAGGATTTTTCCCTAACATCCCATCTAAACCGCCTCTCTTTGAGGCTGAAGCCGTTGCTCTGCTGCCCTGGAAGCATCAGCAGAGCACGGAGCCTCTGTGCTGTCACACCGTGACCCCCAGCAGGTCACCCCAGCCCTCTCAGCCTCCTCATCCTCCCAGGCACAGGGCAGGGCTGTCCCTCCCCAGAGCAGCCAGGGATGCTGTGACAGGCGAGTGCAGTGAGCAGGTGTGCTTTGGTAACCGGGCCCAGCTGGTGCTTCACCCACCCGCTCCAGGCCATCAGGAGGGGTGACAGCAGCTTTTTGGGACAGGGACGCTGCCCTTGTTGGGAACAGGACCAGGAGCCGGTGACTCACTTGTCAGCGGCTGAGCAGACCCTCGGTGACATTAATGACTCCTGGCAGCTGCTGACCTGGGTCACGTTCAGACCGGTGACCCAGGAGGGAGAGGTTTGGCTTTCCCAGCAGCAGCCCCGGGAGCATCCTGCTCTGCCTCTGGAAGAGAGAAGGGCAGGCGGGGAGGTGCTGGGCTCCCCTATCAACATTCACCGCAGGCACGGCCGCTGCTCCCCGGGAGGAATCAAAGCCTCATTGATATGTGAATTATGAATGAAACCTTAAGCTTTTAAACTTTTAACCTGCGCATTTCCAAGAAAGCCTTAATTTAGCCAGAGACACGGCAGGAAAGAACAATGGTTCAGGGGAAGGTACTGGATTTTCTGGGCTTTTAAAATACACCCCGGTTTCAGATGAATATTTCGTTTGCTGAGCCGTTCCCAGGGGCGAAAGGAAATCCTGATCCGCACTGACCAAAGCTGAGGACCGAAATCTGTGTTCCCCTGAGCCCGTGGGTGAGGCTGATTGACACCGACACCAGCCCTGCTCCAGTCCCAGCTCCTCCCCTCCGCCAGGTTTCCCGTGTCAAGGCACACTCTGGGATGCTTTGGTGGTGAGCAAACCCTGAACATCGCCCCGAGCATGTTTGCGAATTTATCCCGACCCATGGCACTGAGAGCTGGGGCCGGGAGAAAGCTCTGGGAAGCAGCAAAGCAGGAATTCAGGGGATTCGGGGGACAGGGGTCAGGTCACCTCACGCCAAAGAAAACCAGGGCGGGTCAGGCTGCTGAGAACAGCTCTTTAGAAGAACAAACTGTGTAAGGAAGAGGTTGGAGGTGCTTTGCCCAGGGCTGGGAGGGGCTGTTAAACCTTTTACCATCAGTACAAATCCTCCCCAGCTTCCCCGCCACTGGAGCTCACCCAAACCTCGCCTTGCTGAGCAGAGCTCGAGGAGGTTTGGTTTATCTTCCAGACAACCTCGGGCTCGTTGCTGCCATCAGAGCTGGCACGGAGCTGGGACCGAGCAGAGCCAGGAACAAAGTGAGCCAGGGAATCTGCAACAGAGCAGCCCCTGGACAAGGGTGCAGGGAATTGCCTGGGGAGAAAACCCAAACTGTACAACCCCCAAACCCAGCCCAGCAAGGCCACACAGGTGCCACAGGGCAGGTCACGGAATCCCAGAATGGTGTGGGCTGGAAGGAACCTTAAAGATCATCCCATTCCACCCCCTGCCACGGCCAGGGACAACTTCCACTGTCCCAGGATGCTCCAAGCCCCGTCCAGCCTGGCCTTGGGCACTCCCAGGGACCCAGGGGCAGCCACAGCTTCTAAAAAGCACTGTCTGAAATCACCACATGTGAGTCCTCCAATTCCCAGAGGTCCAAGACCTGAGGGAAGGACCTGTTACAGGTTGGGGTGGAGCAGGACTGAGCACAAAAAGCAGCTAAGGAAGGATGGAGAGGAGGAGACCTGGGCCAGGGGAGAGCCAGGGCTTGCCCACCACTTCTGCTGCTCAGGGGCAGGAACCAGGCAGAACTGGGGCAGAAGAGGCAGTGCCACCCTTGGGAACGCAGTGATTACACATCATGAGCCAGCAAAGCTCCTCGTTTTCAAAGGAGGGAAGGGAAAAAAAAGAGCTTAAAAAAAAGTAAAAATCAATCAGCCACAAATTATAAATAAAAGAGATGAAAGTTAAGAGCGAAACGAAACAAAGCCCCAGGTGGCCTCTGCCTGGGGCACTCCTGCTAATTTTAGTTTCTCGGCTCTTGCCGGTTCCATGACTGCACAGTTTTAGAGCATTAACTGCAGCTCCGAAAACATTCCACACTGGGATGGTGCGGCCTGGCAGTGGGTGGGAAAGGGGAAGGTGAGGAAGGGGCCTGTGGGACCCACCCTGCTGTGACAAACGCACTGTGTCCCTGGGGTGGTGTGGGGTGGCCAAGGAGCCGGCTGCTGGCTGTGCCACGAGGAGCCCAGCCCAGCACCGCCCCAAACCACGGGGATTTGGGACCGTCCCAGTGCGGATGTGCACGAGACCGTCCCTGCACCCCTCCCAGCCCCACAGCCCCCTCCTTCTCACCCCTCTGCTGGGATTCCCTCCCCCAGGCCCCCCAGTCTCTGCAGAGGCTGAACAAAGCACCCACAGCCCCTTCCCCACCCCATTCCTGCTCTCCCTGCCCAAACCACGCTGGCCCTGTGGGTTTTGGGAAGGGGCTTGGCCGGGCAGAGCCGTTGGCAGCCCCCACGTTTATTCCATGGGGAGAAACGGCAGCAGCCTCCCCCACAGAAACATCCTGTCCAGCAGAATGGATTTAAATCCTTAATGAAGGAATAAATCTGGGAGCGGGAGACATTTACTGCATCCTTATTCACACAGAGCCTTTGTGGTGGGGGGCCCAGCACCTGCTCCGGGCCCGCGGCCGCTCCGAGGGGTGATGGATAAGGCAGCGTCCCATTAGGTGAGCCTCTGCCTGTCGGGGGGTACTGAGCACTCCCAGCCTCCACATCCCTTCCCAAGGACTCGGCAGTGCCAGGACAAGACGCAGAACTCTATCGACAGGGACCTTCCCCGGGGGCTCGGGGAGCCAACAGCGCGCTGGGGGACAGAGATGGATCGGGCCGCTTTGCCTCTGCATGACACAGAGGGGATTTCTCTTTTCTGCTTTAAATCCCCCCCGGCAGCGTGTCAGAGGGCAGAAGTCATGAACTCAGCCCAGGCACAGGCAGGGCTGGGGGCTGTGCTGGAGCAGGGGCTCGGACAGAGGATGAGGGTGGAGATCCCAAGAGGACAACGGAGTCCTGCCTGTGCCCCCAGGCCCTGGAAGGGTGCTGCCTTCAGCCCGGCACAGCCGGGTCCTCTGCCCTTTTCCTGCAGGTGGAAAGGCTCCGTTTGCCTTTGCTGTGTGCAGGGATGAGAACCCCCCACTGCTGCACTGAGCGGGGAAGGAGCAGCCCAAGGCCGCGCAGAAAGGAGCTGGGAAAGGAGGGATGCCTGTGCAGAGCAGATTGTGTTTGTCTGCGCTCGGCGGCAGAAATGCCACAGCCCGGGGGGCTGAGCTGTGCCCCACGGCCCCAGGCACGGAGCAGGGACCACTGCAAATCCGAGGGTTTAAAGCTGACTGCCGGGAGCGTCCCACACGTCCCTCACCCCTGTGCTCCCCAGCCTCACCCCACACCACCGGCACCCCACGGGGGTTTGCCCCTCCCTGCAGGGCAGGAGCAGCACAGGGAGGGGATGGCGTTCAGAGCTCAGCCCTGGACGCATTTTACATTTCACGGAACTGAATGCATGGGCAAATATTCCAGACGGATGCTGAGGGACGGAGCAGCAGCACCCACTCCATCCCCACAGCATCCTACAGCACCCCCCAGCACCCCACAGCATCCTAGAGCACCCCACAGCATCCTAGAGCACCCCACAGCATCCTAGAGCACCCCACAGCATCCTAGAGCACCCCACAGCATCCTAGAGCACCCCACAGCATCCTAGAGCACCCCACAGCATCCTAGAGCACCCCACAGCATCCTAGAGCACCCCACAGCATCCTAGAGCACCCCACAGCATCCTAGAGCACCCCACAGCATCCTAGAGCATCCCACAGCATCCCATATCATCCTACAGCATCCCACTCCATCCCCACAGCCCCCTCAGCATCCCACAGCAGCCCACAGCATCCCACAGCAGCCTACAGCATCCCACAGCATCCTACGATATCCCACAGCATCCCACACCATCCTACAGCATTCCACAGCATCCTACAGCACCCCACAGCATCCCACAGCATCCTACAGCATCCCACAGCATCCCACGACATCCCACAGCATCCCACAGCATGCCACAGCATCCTACAACGTCCCACACCATCCCACAGCATCCTACAATATCCCACAGCATCCCAGCCATCATTTGGATCGCAGCTCTACCTCCCCCACCTCCCAGCCATAGCCAAACTCATCCTGCCCTTTCCCTGCCCTTCTGCCTCCCTTCCCTCCCCCGCGATACCAAAGGTCGGGTTTGAAATTCAGGGGTCAGGCAGAAGAAATGGAGCGGGGTCAGGGGTGAGGGAAGCCCACAAGGGAGGAATTTCACCTCTCCAAGCGTTTACTTCCACAAATCAGCAGCTCCAGAGCTCCTGCCAGGCGTGGGGGAGCTGAGCTGGGGCGGGGCAGTGCAGAGGGGACTTGTGGGGACAGAGCAGGGTGTCCCCCACCCCACAGCCCGAGGCAGAGCAGCTCCCCTCTCTCCTGAAGCTTCTCTCCTTTTTTTTTTTTTGGCTTATCCCAAGCTTCTCAAGATGCCAGCAAAAAACCCCCACTGGAATGCCAACCCCCAAAGCAAAGCTCCAGCAGAAATGGAGCGAGAGGAAATTAAAGATGTGCTTAACACATCTGGAGTTTCCATTTTCCGTCTGCAGAGCCGAGCGAGGCAGATGGAGAAAGGGAAGGTCCTGCAGGTTCCTCTCCAGGTGCCTGTTCAGGGGAGGGAGCTTGGCTCGTGTTGCCTCCTCCCGAGCAGGGGCTGGAGTGAATAAATCTATCATCCCACATTGCTTATGTCATCACTGTGCCCTAAACAGCAGCCTTTGGGCTTTTTCCTTTCATTTACATTATCACTGCACGCTCTCTCTGCCAGACACATCCATTAGCTCTCCCCCCGCAAACTGCTCCACAGCCAGGGCCAGGCACTTTGGGAAAGCCTGGGAGGATTCCTGCCTGCTCGAGGGTTTCACACCGGCCTCTCTCTGCTGGAAAGGTACAAATAATTCCTGTGCTCGGGAGGGGATGGATGCACCCAGCATCACAATGAACCCACAAGGCGGATAAAGAGAGCAGGGAGCCAGGGATGAGCTGGAACATCCCCCCGGAGCACAGGGACACAGCAGCTGCCCCACCGGAGAGGAACCGTGCCCATCCCCATCCCTGAGCCTGGCAGCCGTGCCCAGCAGAGAGGGCAGCCCCATGCCCAGGGAAGGTGGAGATCTCCTTCCACGCAGGAAGTGCAGCTGCAATTGGGAAATGTGCTGCGAGAGCAAAAAAAAAAAAGCTGTTTTCATGTAAATGTCCCTAATAATAAAAGTGAATGAAGAAAGCAACACATCCAAACAAGAAATAGTATATTTGTGCTAGAGAAGCAAAAATGATTCTAAAAAAATTCTTTATCAACAGTTTCCAGAAGGCATCGGCTGCTCTTTAATGCTCCTTGAGGAATAACACAGCTCCTGCTGGACCTGGGCTGCCTGGTGCCTCTGATCACAGGGCTCTGAACAAGCCAGGCTCCGTCAGCATACTCGAAAAACATGAAACTTGTTTGTTTTCTCGAGCAAACACTGAGCTGCATTTCTCGCCCCAAACCTGGTGTTTGGTGCTGTTTGTCCTGTTCCTGCATTTCCCTGGCAATCCTCACTCTGGGGCTGTGGGAATCAGCCTAATCCCAGCCCCACACCTGCGCCCTGGCACGGCCAAGCTCCCCTAAAATCAAGGGCAATTAATAAAATCGTGCCCCATGCACTGGGATGCGCTTTGCTCCAAAATATACAATATTTAAATATATTCATCAGTGGATTGCTAACGGTGAAGGTCAGTGTTTATCCTGCTTTCTTTGCACTTTGGATTACAAACTCTCAGCTGAACTCCCTGTGAAGTCAAGAAGCGCAGTTATCCCTTTTCCCGGTGGGAATACAGGGGCAGAAAGCAGCCTGTGCGTCTTTGAAACTCCTCAGTCTCCCTTCCACTATACCTGGACCTTCCAGATATTCTAATTATTTATTCCTCAGTAACGAGACCGAGCTCCTGGTGTGAAAGGCTGCGCACAAAGAAATCCCGAGAAGAAAAGCAGAGAGGGTCACAGCCTGCTGCCCTTTGGCTTCAAAGCTCTGCAGAATGATTTAGCCCAAATATACTCCAGACCCGCAATTGCTCTGAGAGCCACAAGAAAGGGGAGGGCTGGAGGAGGGACTCTGGTTTCATTCCAGCTCTGTTATTCACTAATTTAAGTAAGGCCACGGTCCCCCTTTGCTTCTGCCCGTGGTGCGAAGTGTCTGAGTGAGGAGCTCGAAGAGCATCAGAGGCAGCGGGGAGGGAAGCGGGCAGAGGGATGCTCTGTTCTCCCTCTCCTGCTCCCAGCCTGCTGCATCCTGAGCCCCTCATCAGCCGCCGGCCGCGGGAGGACCGGCGAGAGCGAGCACCCATCGGGCCCGAACGCTGCCCCGCGGCTCGGGACGGCGCAGAGCTCCCGGCTGGAGGCACAGCGCTGTTCGTGTGGAGCACCTCCTTTCACCCCTCATCCTTCCTCCCTTCTCCTTTGCTCTCAGCACCTCAAGGGCCCGACTCCTGCTCTTTCCGGAGCTCTGGGATTGGCACCCTCTCCAAGCGCCAATGCAAATCACGCTCTGAGTTGGTGGCAATGGCCAATTTAGGGGTGCCGCCGCTTTTAATGAGCTGGCAGGGACAGAGGGACCGACAAACAATTCCCACCTCCAGTCCCTCAGAGCTTTGTGCTGCCGGCTCCCAGCTTTCCAGGATGCTCAGGCTGGTTTGCCTAAGGCCTGCAGGCAGGTTTATGAGATTAAAGCCCGGCACACAATAAATAATTTAGCAGCTAACCACAGAAAAACCCCTTCCCATGCTGTATAGGAGCGAGGCCGTATGATGTGTACATTCATTTTAAATGCACATCGCTCTCATGTACACGGATCTGTTTGATGCAGAGCCGTGTAACCGAGCGAGGGAGAACAACGGGAGAGGTGCAGGGCACCGAGACGCTGGCGGGGGCTGGCGGGACAGCTGCTGACGAAGCCTGCTGCTAATTACTGCAGCCTTCCCGTGCTGCTGCCTGTGCTCCCCCTCCTGCACCCCTGGCCAAGGAATCAGAACCTTAAACCCTCCATTCCTCCACCATCATCCCTGCTCCCAGCAGGCTCCCCAGTATGAACTGGGAGTGACTGGGGGCCTCTCCCTCAGCTCAGGGGCAAACCCCATGGGAATGACGGCTCAGTGCTCAGGCTCAGGGATTTGCTGTTGGTTTTGTCCAGGTCGCAGCCAGGAGAGCTCACGGCCCTTCCACAGCTCCAGGGAAATCTGGCACAGAATCCCCTGGGCTGCTGCGTCCCCGGGAGCTCCTCACAGCAGGCAGGGTTTCTCTGCCGCCGCCGTTTCCAGGCTGGGCTGCCTGCGAGAGCTCCCCGAAGGCAAAGGCAGGGTTCTGCCCACCCAAGCAGCTCGCAGGAATGGGAAGAGGCTCGTAAAAGGCAGCGGGAGGCGTGGAGCCCATGCATCACACCGGGAGTGATGGACTCGTGCTGCTGTGGGACTGCCCGCGCCCCGTCCCGCCGGCCGGCACGGCCATAAACCCGGGCAGATGCTCGGCTGATGGATTTGCCATCCCAAAGCCGGCTGTGCTTTACAGCCCTGCTCAGTGCCAGCAGCGAGCGGCACCCGTGGCAGAGACGGGCAGTAAACTCCATCGGGGGATGGAGGGAACGTTAAAGGCAGCATCCTCAGGCTCCCAGGGAAAGCCTCACAGCAATCCCCACCTCAAACCACGGCCGTGCTGCTTTTCCATGGCACCTCACCCCTGATCGTCCCTAAATCCCAAGCTTTTTGCAGCAGCAGCAGCAGCTCAGGGGCTGTGGCAGCGCCCAAGACTCTTCTTGCACATTCCCCTGTCTCTCCCTGCACATTTGTGGTTTCCACATTTGTTTTTTCTGCCTCGAGGAGGCATTTAGAGAAGCAACATAGCCTGGTCTTCTCACAGTATTTCTTGCCACCCAGGGATTTAAGATCTTACAAATGGACCAAAACTTGTGTTATTTTGACCTCTGAGGATTTTAAAAGCCTGCAGAAAAATATGTTTATAGCAAAGAAAGCATGAACTTCTTGACTCGTAATAGTGACAGAGTAGAAAGGCAGGACTCTGACATGGCCCTACCCCCAAACCCAACAACCTCCAGAACACAGCAACTCCCTCAGCTTCACACTGCAGCGAAAGCAGGGACAGGCAGGAAAACTAACTGGAGTTTGGAATTTTGTGGTATTTTTCACCAAGATCATTTCAAGTAGAAACTCATTATTGAACTTGACGAAAACATCGTGAAACGGAGGAGGAATAACTTCTGCCTCACTTGATGCTCATAAAGGAGGTAATACCTCTGAGAGAAGATGTGGGGATGAATTATCTCCGAAATATGTTCAAGATATCCTTGTTTGGATGGGGCACTGGGCAGCCTGGTCTGGCTGGAGGTGTCCCTGCTCATACCAGGACTAAATGGCCTTTGAAGGTCCCTTCCAAGCCAAGCCATCCCATGATTTCAGAGGCAGGATGTATTCCAGGCAGGATGTATTCCATGGATAAGGCTGCTCAGCCCCTCACAGCCTCCACTAACCCCACTTCATTTAGAACTGAACCAAACGTAATCGCTGCCCTCCAAAATTTCGAGTTGATTTTTCAAGGTGCCTGAACCTGCGTAAAACCCAGAGTCATCCCCATCTCCTGAGCCAAGAAATGAGATTAAAGCAGCCTCCGAGCTCACCTGGCTCCATTGCACATCCCCAGCACTTCCTGAACACCTGCCCCTTCGCTCTCCAGCAGCTATAAAAATATCTGCCAACTTCTGCCTTTTTTCTGATGTGACTTGCTCTGGCAGGCACCAGATAACAGACCCAGGGAAGGGATGCTGGGAGAAGAGGAGGCCAATTTCATGCCCTTAAGAGGTGGCAGGGACATTCCTGAGCGCTCAGACCAAGAGTCCAGAGGGACTTGGCAGCTCTGCCCCACCTCCAGCCCCGAGCACACCCCAGTGCTCTCCTCTGGCTTCCATCACTTTTCCTATTCCCTTGCACAAATTCCAATTAATAAGATTCCAGCTTCTGGCTATGAACAATAACAAATGTGAGGGACCATGGGGCATTTTGGGGACCCATTTCTGAGGCTTGACAGCACAGGGGAATTACCTTCTGGGGCTGGAAAATCCTTCTTTAGGGAGAAAACTAATCCCAGCTCCTCCAACCACAGCAGCAAGTACGGTACTGAACAAACACCCCCTTATTTCACATCCTAGGGCAAAAATCAAACTTTTTTTCTCAGACCTTTCAATTAAACAACTTCTTCAGCCAAACAAGAACCATCTGCCCTCTCACACTTCTGCTGGGGTGTGGGGATCTGCGCTCCGAGGGTGATGGATTGACCACGGAGCCGGCAGAGCCCCTGACCTCCCAACCTACAGCTAAAACCAGGCAAATCCTTTGGAAGGCGCCTGCAAATGGATGATTTTCATCTGCTCAATAACACTCTGGTGTCCTTTTGGCTTCTCCACCCGCTGATGCAACCGAGTTTTTCCTGAAGTGCCACGGAATGCGCGTGCGGGGGCGATAATGGAGGATAAATTACCAGGATGAGATAACCATCCATAGAATGAAGTCATCTAAGGACAGGCTCGGACATATATATTTCATTGTGAAAGACCTCCTTTATTCCCACTAATGGAACAAATTAAATCAGCCAAGCTGAATAAAACTCTCACGTCCCAAGACGTAACAACGCACTTAAAAGTTCTCCGTTCCTCTGGCGGCGCAATCCAATCGCTCATCGCTGTCCCTTGGAAAAGTGCAGGCGGGGAGCAAGGACAGAGTTCGGGAACTCAGCAGGTGACAGGAGCATGTTTCCCGTCATGAAGAGAGTCCCAGCACTGTGCATTTCTCCGCAGCGCTCCTGCAGACAGATCCCGGCAGCTCTTGGGGAGTGACCTCACACCCAGGGACGGACTGGAGGCACGTCCAGTGCAGCTGCCTGTGGGGACAGAGTGTCACAGGCGTCCAGGACAACGTGTGACACCCATTCTTCCAGGAGAACTGGGGGTGATTTCGTTTGCACGCTTTATCCTTCACCTCAGGGCACCTGAAATAACCACACCCGGGCCCTTGCCTGCAGCACTGCAACACCTCCAGCATCTCCAAGCACACAAATTAAAACCTTTTCACCATTGAGCAACTCAGTGCTGGGTGAAATCCAGGTACAACGTCACTGTTCCCGCTTTTCCCTCGCCTGTACCACCCAGGAGCGTTCCCAGCTCGTGGGAAGGCAGGCGAGGCTGCAGGAACTGCATTTTTCCTACAGCCAGCATAAACAGCGTGATGGAAAAATAATGCCTAGATGGCGACTGGCAGACAGAGGAGAGACATTTATTTATTCTTGATCACAAACAATGTCCTGCATTGACAAGCTGAATGAAGGGCACTTCACTGATTTATTAGACCTAATAAGAAACAGACCTCTCGGGATGAAATACAAGATTGATTTTTAGTGGTGAGCCTTGCTGCCATCCCAGGCACTGAGCTCAGGCTGATGAGATGGAACCAGGCGTGCACAGGGACACGGAGCTGACACAGCTCTGGGCAGGGCAGGGGAATAAATGGGAGCGTTTGCACGGGGAAGGGGAGATGGGATGGAAGCAAGGCAATGACAGCCCTGCACGACGAGGGTTCCTCTTTTCTCCCTGCAATCCCCCTCTCTCTCTAAGGCTGTGTATCCCCAGAGCAGCGAACCACTGGGAGGTTTAAGGGCAGCTTTGGTGCAGCTCCTGGGAAACCTCCGAGCCAGACCCTTCCCATGAATCTGCCTTCCAGAGGAGCCCCTCTAAGCACAGCAAGTGCAATTTTCACATCAGTCTCAGCATCTCCCAGGCAAACCACATTAGCTGAGTTCCGTGGATGCCGTTTTCCATCAGGAAAAAGACAACTAGCACAGCAGTGCTTAGCTTGAGGCCCTATTAATAGCAGTTCTAATTATATGGCTGCAAATTTAATTCATGGCAATGATTAGTGTCAGAATCAAAGGCATCACACATCAATATTGATAGAATTGTATGAAGCCCATAAACAGAACAAGCAAGCTGACATATCTCCCCTCAGCACTTAGTTGCTGTTAACTGTTGCATTAATGTCCCTTCTCATTTTGCTTGATGGAAATGGTTTTATTGGAGGAATCCACGATCCTGGACAGTTACGTCTCCAGCAGGAGCCCCTTTCCTCTTGTTCCCATAGGAGGCTGAGGTGCTTCGGAAGGAGAGCAGGAGGGAGAATTTCATCCCACATACAAAGGGCCACAGCATCAGCAGCGTTTGCTTTTCACCCACTTTGAGACAATTCCTGGGGAGCAGAACCAGCAGGAGCAGGGAGGTGAAGAGCTAAAGGCAGGAGGACACCAGTGAGAGAAGCCAATGTTTCCAGTATGGAATTCTCACTGGGAGGAACACAGGCAAATTTGAAGGGTTTTGGAGCCATCTCCCTGACTTTCCTCCAGCTACACAAAAACGCCTTCCCTGAAAGCCCAGACGGAGCCGGCAGCTTGTTTCCAAAGGAGATCAACAGCTGTGGGCGAGGGAATAGGTGTGACAAAGCTTTCAGACATTAATTGTGTGGGTAGATCTGAGATGGAGGAGGACACGAAGGAGATCAGGTGGAAAAGGCGGCTCCACAAATCCCTGGCACTTACAGAGGTGCTGAACATTTCCACCATCATTTCACAGATGGGGAAGGAGAGATAAGGAACAGTCCTGAGCATGCTGAGCACTCGCTGACTTCGAGACGTGTCTGGTTATCTTGGATTGGGGACAGAACCCGGAGACAACCTGTTAACTTCCCCCGGGTCTCACCTCCTCTGCAGCCAGAGCCCCTCAGCTCGGTGCAGAGCTGCTTCCTACGCCTCACCTGGGCTCCCTCAGGCCATGGAAAAGATAATCCCACGTGCCAAATGAGGGAGAATCTGCTAAAGGTGTAGACAGAACTGTGAGAGAGAGAGAACAGCAACATCCTCAGCCCCACACAAGGGAGGACCGGGACCGTGACTGTTCCAGTTAATTACAGAGGGGATGGATCCCATCAGCTGCAGGCAGCTCTGATGTTAAATAAGGGCAGATGCCATGAAAGCCTGCCTGTAGTGAATGCCTGGAGTGAATTTACTCCAGAGATGGGCCAATTTTCATCCAACAGATGAAGGACTGCACGTGAAGGATTCCACAGCCCTCCCTCTGGACAGCGGAGCATGAATAGATTAACTTCGCATCAAAAAGTGTTCAGTGTAGACTAGCACCAGGAATTAAACCTTGCTAGAGAGACTGCTGCTTCTGTAATCCTTCATAATTCATGGAACAAGCCCGTAAATACCTCGTGTGCAGGCACAGGCTCTTGGCTTTCGCTGCCTCTGAATGAGGAGCCTGCCCTGTCCCCCAGACCCTGCGCCAGGCTGCATCCCCAGGCTGCATCCCCAGGCTGCATCCCCAGGCTGCATCCCCGGCTCCGAGCTCAGCACGTGCGTTTGGGATGTGCTGAGGGCTCCTCTTCCTTCCATTTAGCTCAGAATCCCCGGCTCTCCCCTGTGCCACGGCCGGGGAGCAGGGAAGTGAAGGGCTCTGCTTTACACGCTCCCTCTCCCCCACGTTCAAAATTGCCCCACTGACACTCGAGAGGCACCAGGGAGGCACCTAATTTACTACTACTCAGCACTCGTAAAGTGCTGAATGAATATTAATGAACTGATGTAATTAAAATGATGCAGACATTCAAGTGTAGTATCTGCCTGTCCTTGTATCTTCCTGGATAGATGAGGAAGAAATTCCCTGCTGCTTAAGGACTCAAAAAATTAACAGCCTGCTGTTGATTACATTTGTTAACTCTTTCCCTGGCATGAAGGAGCAGGGGCTGCATTTAACAGGTTCACCTGATGCTGTCATTTAGAGCTGAGGTTAATTGGAAGGGTCTCGGCTCGCCGGAGCAGCAGCTCCAAGGCTGCTTTTGCTGGAGCTGGACCAGACCCGCTGCTGAGCTGGCTTCCAGTGCAGCGCCAGCTCTGAAGGCCACCAAGGGGTCTCACACACCTCTCTTTACACCCCAAGGCCACTTCCAAACTCATTTTAAATGCAGAACTCCTCAGAGAGTTCCCTGTCAACTCACAATAGTCTATGATTTTGTGACTCAGAAGTGCGGCAATCCCAGCTGGACTTCAAAAGGCTAAAAGTCATTCAAGGTCAGTTAGGACAGGGCTTGGAACAACCTGGGCTAGTGGAAGGTGTCCTTGCCCATGTTCTTTCCAACCCAAAACATTCTGTGGCTCCCAGCTGGGCCCCACCAAACTCCTCCTCAGTGTTTGTGATGGGGAGGACAAGGAATGTTCCAGGACTGGTCAATCCAGCAGGAGGGAAGAGGCAGAGGGAAGAGGCAGAGGGAAGAAGCAGGGCTTTGCCCCAAGGCTTGGTTCCAAAAGCAGCCACATGAACCCATTCCCATCTCTCCATGACCAAAATCCTGCCACCATCAGCAGCTCCAAAAGCTTTGTAATTCACAGTCTTCTATTCCAGTTGCAGGATTACTGGGAAACAGAACTATTGCAAGATTTCTATCTGACCTTGTTCGGTTCCTTTTCCAGCACCACCCTGCAGCAGCTTCCACTGCACCTTTCCCAAAACTTCAGAACAAAGCACAGCAACGCCCCTCTGTGCTAACAGCACTGCGGGCTGAGCTCCGCCTCACCAGCACAGGCTCTCTGTGACCCGAACCCTGCGATTTCCACTTCTGCTTCACTCCCAGTTTCACCCTGGGAAACACCCGTAAGACACAGCAGCAGTGACGCGCCTCAGAGCATCCCGAGCGAGACAAAACCCAGCTCCTGGCTCTCCAAAGCCACGGACACGGGCTTACCTTCTTCAGCCTGCCCGTCTTGGTGCCCACGAAGACCACGCTGTAGCCGTTGTAGACGTAGGAAGCCACGGAGGTCATGCGGTCGCGGCTGGAGGTGAAGAGCATCACCCCATCCACGGGCACCGAGCCCCCCAGGGGCTGGTTGATGTCGAGCCCACAGAAGTTGTCATCGATGGGGACTGGCTGGAAAGACAAGGTTTGGGGCAGCTGTGAGTGAAACAGAGCCCAGGGCAGCCCCACACGCTCGGGGTGGTGCTGGCAGCAGGGTGGGGGCCACCTAGGTACCGCCCTCTGCCTGCTCCAGCCACCTTCCCCAGAGTTCCTCCAGCTTGCAGAGCCCCGGGTTGGGAATGGCAGAGTCCCAGGAAGCTGCACAGCTTTATTCTGCCTTAACACCGTCCCCTTCCCTCATTGTCATCACGCTGAGGGATGAGAGCGTGGATTAAAGGGGAAGAGTGCTCTGAATTTAGGGAAACTGAGGCACAGACAGACTGATCCTACTGTGCAAACTTGTGTTCCATTGGGGCAGGGATTGATCCCGGCTCTCGAGGGCTCCCACAGCCAACACCCAGCGCATCCTTACCGCTTTGGTGCACTGCACATCCTTCCCCAGCAGCCAGTTGAGCTCCAGGTTGCCCTCGCCCTGGTAGCAGGACTGCAGGCGCTCCTTGATGTGGGCGTTGACGGTGCGGATGGGGAAGGCGCAGAGCGCGGAGTCGTCGGGGGGGTGGTGGTACTGCTTCTGCCCCTTGGAGAAGATGGCAAAGAGCACGTCCTCCTGCGCCGTGATGTTGAGGGCCCTGGCCAGCACCTCCCCCGGCTTGGACAGGTAGGCAGCCTGCAGCAGGCGGTACTCCGTGTCCCCCTTGACGCAGCCGAAGGGCAGGGACACGTACGAATGGAACTTGGGGTCGTCCTTGCAGAGGCGGACGATGCGGGAGGTGTAGAAGAGGTCGCTGGCGGAGTTGATGGAGACGCCCTCGGGGGTCTCCGGCTGCACGGTCAGAAAATAGACGAAGTTGCCGCTGGCAAAGCCGTAGATGTAAAAGATGTCAAAGTGCGAAACCAGGGCCAGCGTGTCCGAGGGGATTTTGATGAGGGACGAAACAAAGTCACTGTGGAGCTCGTAATCCAACATCGCCGACGACTCCGGGTCCCGGGGCAGTTTGCGGCTGGAGAGGGTTGGGAAATAATCCTGCTTGCCGTCCACCGCCGTGCCGATGAAGAGCTTCCCGTCCTCGCCCTCGGAGCGCACGATCACCCCGTACATGGTGCCCGTTTTGTTGACGCTGGAGAGGTAATGCTCCTTCTTGTGCGAGGGCTCCACCAGGATGAAGAGGTCGTCGAGGCGCAGCAGCTTGCAGACGCCCTGGTAGAGGCTGCCACACGCCAGCAGCCGGTTCTCGGAGTAGTCAATGATGAGCAGCTTGTTGACGTTGTTGGTGAGCGTGAGGATCTCGCTGCATGGCTGCACGATGAGGGGCGGGTAGCAGGATTTGTTGTCCTCCTCGGGACCAGTTTTGTGAGCCACCAGAATGGTCAGGTTCCCCGAAAGCTTGTAAACCCTATTGATGGCCCCCACATAGACCGCCCCGGTGCCCCGGTGCACCGTCAGGTGGTTGAACGTCCAGTCCCGGTTCTCCGAGTGGAAAGTGTTGAACAAGGCGTTGCTGGACACGTTCCGGGAGAGCGATGCCAGGAAGAGGCAGAGCAGAGCCACTGACCGGCCATCAGAGTCCAGTACCCGAGGCCAGTTCCTCCTCTGATCCATCCTGGGAAAGGCAAACTCCGTGTCCCCCGCGCGTGTCCTGAGCCCCGGCAATGTCCCTCACATGGTTCTGTGGAGAGAGAAGAACCACCCAGAGTGAAGGATTAGATCCCGTGTGCCCTGCAGATAAAATTCAAAGGAGGCTTTCTAATTACACAGTCCTTGAGATAAAGCGAGGCTGTCTCTAAGCACAACGAGAATTAAGCAAGTCCACAGTTTACTGGAGAACGGTCCAGGTTTGATGTTTTGCCACTTGTTTCAGCCCCTGCATCTTAATTTGTGGTGTGGTTTGGCTGTTCAGAACACGCTCTGCTCACCCAGGGAGGGGAGAATCAGCTCCAGCCCAAGACAAAGCCTGCGGCTCACACTCCCAACCATCCATCTGCAACCTTGGCTAGAAGGATGTCTCCTGCAGGGTGTGTTGCTGGAAGCAGCAGAGGAAATAAGAGCTGTTCTTTACCTTTAAACCCTCTCTGATTTAATTTGGGAGCCTGAGGAAGAAGTCTCGTGCAGGCAAGTTCATTGAGCACAAACACACTGAAGGTGCTGACATCTCCCCTCAGCCCCTCCGCAGAGCCTGAAGTGCCTCAAGCAGATGCTTTTTAGGCAGAAGCTCCTTCGCAAGGTACTTGCCTGCCAAAAAGCAGCTGCCACCAGCGTGGGAGCACACGGTTAGATCAGCCACCAAACCCTGCCAGCAGCACCACACACGAGGGAGAGACCACCAGTCTAGAGCAGCTTGCTGGACCTGACCCCAGATGTGTCTGAGCGCATGGACACAGAAAACCACCACGAAGTTCTCCTTTATCCCAAATTATGCATTCCTTACGTGCTGCTGGCTGGGCGGGTAAAGGAACCACTTCAGAGACATCCTCCCTCACCTCAGGGTCACCCCAGCCCCGGGAAGAGGCAGAGGATGAGCCACCGCTCTGCACCCATCGCCTCCCAGCAGGGCCAGGCCAGCCCCACGCACCCCACGGAAACCCTGCCCTCTGCAGCTCTGACGCCCCTGCCCGGGGTGCCAGGGCACGAGGCTGCTCCCTCAGCCCCGATCTGACGGCTGCTGCTCCTGCTTTGGTATTTAGAACAAACACACAGCACCCCGAGCTCGTGGGTGTCACTGAACAGCCGCTCTTTAGGCTCGGTCCTGCCGCAGCCGGAGACGGCTGTTCCCGAGAGGTGACAAAGGAGCTCTGTCCCCGCGCTGCCGTCTCCGTGTCACTGACAGGAGACACGACAGGAGAGAGGGAGCGGTAATGGGTTTCTCATTCCGCTCAGGGAGGCCTTTCCCCAGCTGCTTCCCTCCCGCTGCCAGGCTTGGCATTCCCACCTTCGGCCACGGCGGTTTCTCCGTCCCGGGGAGGACACGGACCCTGCCGCCCCTCGGTGCTGCGGGGACGCTCGTGGCGGAGAACAGAAGCTCCCGCTGCCTCCCCACAGGCACGGCAGCACCAGGGGCACTCCCTGGCTCTTCCCACTGCATTTCTGAGTGAACATCCCGACGCTGTTCCCTGACCCAGAATCTCTCCAAATGGCACGGATCAAACGGCTCCCAGGGATCTGGGAGGATCCTCTCCGTGCTGCCCGTGCTGGTGACACACGGTGGGCACGGGGGTCTCAGAGCGCTTTGCCTGGAACCCCACAGTGCCCCGAGTGCTGGGACACGGTCCTCTACAGGCTCTGGTTCAAGGGAAGCCCCAAAAGGGAGAGACCCTGCAGAGAGCAGGGAGGCTCTGCTGTAAAGCTCAGCACACACAATTTCCCTCCTCAGCAGCTTCCAATTTTTAAAAAAGTTGTTCCATTGCAAAGCGAGACAAGGACAGTGCAGGCCAGAAATGAATGCATTTAAATAATTAGACTTTACACACATCTGGATGTGTGGGACAACAGCAGCTCTGCTCTTTGACCACAGCAGTTTCAGATCTTTTTCAGCAACATTTCCATCCCGAGCCAGTACGAGGCCGGCACAATGCGGAGCTGCTGTGCAGCAGAGCTGTCAGCCGTAACCCTGCTCTCTGCTGTGCCTCACAGTGAAGGTTTTGCAGAGCATTTGTGAACAGTCACTGCCAACAGCAAGAGAGATCATCCAGGAAGGAGAATCAAACATTATCTGAACATGACAGAGCCCGGCCATGAGCCGCCATCCTACCCAGCCATGCCTGGATCCGTGTCACCCCTGGGGCAGCTCCTGCGGCTCCCCAGGGCCGGGGGACAGCGTGAGGGTGCAGGGTTGGGCAGAGCTCAGCAACACAGCCACCAAACAGCCAGGGGAACCCACTGCCTGCGAGGGGTGGCTGGGATTTTGGGAAGGAATTTTGGCTCAAAGGGTGCGGAGAGGTTGGCGGAGGTTGCCAACTGTGGCTGCCCCAACCCTGAAGCGCCCAAGGCCAGGTTGGATGGGGCTTGGAGCAGCCTGGGACGGTGGAAGGTGTCCCTGCCCATGGCAGGGGTGGCACTGGATGGGCTTTAAGGTCCCTCCCACCTCAAACCGTCCTGTGATTCCCTGTGGAAGAAGCCAAACACCTGGGGAGTTAAACACAAGGAGAATGGGTGATTTTAACTCTAGTCCTTAATGCCACTTGATCATTAATTTTTCCTCTCTTTCTTTCTTTTTTTTTTTTTTTTCTGAAGAGAGTTTTAAAATACAGCCTCAGAAGCAATCTGCAGCTATTAGTAACGCAAGGTGAAAGCGAGAGTAAATTCAGGGACACAATATAAACCCAAGCAGCTGAAAGGCCTCAATTAGGCTGAAAGGAGTTATCTGGTATTTAAATAATTATTAGATTGAAGGAATAATCACAGGTCTGAGCCGATTTTTTCCCCCACTGTCATCCTAATGGAGACTATAATATTATTATTCAAATGCCCATGATTCTCATTGAGGGGGGAAGAAAAAAGGGCTCATTTAATCTCCATGCGACAGGGCTTCAGGAGGCACCATTAGTCATTTCTCTCATTTCAGCTGTCACTCACTCACGGGCACCACAGTTTGTCATTAGTGGCATTTTGTGCACACCAGAAAAAAAAAACCCCAACAAAAAAAACAGGCAAAAAAAGAGGAAAATTAAAGCGAAAACAACAAGAGAATCTCCTGTGGCAAATGACGGCTGAAAGGCACAATTCTGATGTCACAGTGGCAGCTGTGTTTGCCTGGCGGTGACGGTGCCTTTTCTCTCGGGGTGGGGTTGGTCTGGCGAGCAGTGATTTACACACAGCACTGCTCAGCAGAAAACCATCGCCTCTGCTCCCCCAGCTCCTCCGTTCCTGCCACATTTCACCCCTCTGGACGTGCCCTGGCACTCCAGGATACAGCAAAGCATCGCCAGTGCCTTTACCCACCCCAGAACCTGCACTGACACCCCATCCTCACTGACCCCCCATCCTCACTGACCCTAGAACCTGCACTGACCCCCATCCTCACTGACCCCCATCTTCACTGATCCCTCCCATCCTCACTGACCCCCCATCCTCACTGA
>VWPU01000357.1:0-16199 GCA_013398955.1 Callaeas wilsoni | reverse complement strand
GACACCCCATCCTCACTGACCCCATCCTCACTGACCCCCTCATCCTCACTGACCCCCCCGCCCCCCCCCCCCACCCCCCTCCCCACTGCCTCCCCTCCCCCCCCCCCCTCCCCTACCCCCCATCCCCCCTGACCCCCGTCTTCACTGCTCCCTCCCATCCTCACTGAACCCCCACTCCCCCCACTCCCCCCCCAACCCCCCCCTCCCCACTGCCTCCCCTCCCCCCCCCCCCTCCCCTACCCCCCATCCCCCCTGACCCCCGTCTTCACTGCTCCCTCCCATCCTCACTGCCCCTAGAACCTGCACTGACCCCCCACCCTCACTGACCCCCCAGCCTCACTGACCCCCATCATCACTGAACCCCATCCTCACTGACCCCCCATCCTCACTGAGCCCCCATTCTCACCAATCTCCATCCTCACTGACTCCCCTCCTCACCTCCGCCCTCCCAGCCCCAGAAGCTTTTCCCAGCCTGTCCCTGTGTTTCCCCCACCCAGAGGCCAGCAGGGTCCCCGGGCACCCGCAGAGGGGGAGCAGAGCGGGCTGTAAACCCCACGCTGGCTTTGTGGGGGCTGTGTCCCCAGAGAAACTCTCCTGAGGAATGGCAGAGCCTGCGAGGAGGGCCAGGGGGCTGGGATTGCTCTCTCGCAGCTGGGGGGGGTTCTGCCCTTTTTGCTGCTTAGAGCCCCACAGGATTCGTGCCCGGAGCAGGGACACGGCCGGCTCCCAGCAGTGCCCTCCCCTGCGGGTCACCGGGCTGTCACACACCGCCAGCACTGTCCAAAGGGCCACCAGGAGGGCAGGCTGCGTGTGACAAACCCAAGGACAAGAACAAACCCTCTGGAAAAACCTCAGCCTTGCACCAGCCTGAGCCTTTCCCTTCACGCTGGCTCCATATGAGATCTGCCCACGGGAACGAGGGGAAAAGCCCCGAGTTTGGCCATTTCTTTGTAGCAAGTGGGAACACAGATGCTGGACCCTCATCCCTGCTGGAGCACATGGGGAATTTTCCTGTGAAACCCTTCCAAGCACTGAAGCTGCTGCAGTGATTGATCCCCTTGAAGGAGTGACATTCAGGACACATTTGTCAGCTACGGAGGAAGACCTCACAATAATTAATAGGGTTTGGGTTTAATTAGACAAAAGGTCTGAGCCAAGCTGTCTGATGGAAGCTTCTCCAAGCCCTGGGATGTTTCCAGCATGGATCAGAGGTCTGGATGTTCAGTGCTGCCTCTTTGGCCAGGCCACCACAGCCAGAGGAGCCCTGCACCACCAAAGCCCCCCTTGCCCGGCAGAAACCTCCCCGCACACTCGCACGACCCCTTCCTTGCTCCCAGGTCTTTCCCCAGGAAGAGCGGCCTCGGCACATCCGTGCCCCAGGCGGAGGGTTTCCGTGGCCATCCTGGCAGGGAGCCTTGGCACCCGTCCCTCCAAGCCCCAGCAGTGCCCAGCAGCCAGACGCCACCCGAGAGCCTGACCCCGAGGGAAGTTCCCGGCAGCTTGGTGTGAGTAACTGGAATTCTGTAACACGGAGCAATGGGGATGGCTCCTACCACCTCCTCTGGGCCTTTTCTTTTTAATATTCTGACTCCAACAACAATAAGAGCAAGTTGTAAATCACCAGTGAGGAGCCCGAGGGTTCTCCAGAGGTTACTGCCCCACAGGGATGACAAATAACAAGCTTTTCCTAAAACACAACCTGAACCCTCTGGGTTTTGGACCAAAATCCACCTTCCTGGCTCGCCCTGGGCTGCCTGTCCCTGCTCTGTGCTGGCAGCCACCAGCAGGAACCGTGCCAGGAGCTGTGTCCCCCGTTCCCCGGAGCTGCTCATTCCCAGGGATGGCATTTCACAGGCTCGGCAGCGTTCTGAGAAAGGGTTAAGAGGGCAAAATACAGCATTGTGATTATTGCTTCCTCCAGGCCTGGGACAAGGAAGAGGAGGGGAAGAACAGAACCCAGCCACGAAAAGGCATTTCCCTGATAACAAACACCATTGCAGGAATTAGGCACAAAATTTGTCCAGAGCCCAGATATTTGTTTATACAACACACACTGTGCAAACCTCTCCCCTCCACCTCCCTCCTGCGCACACACATCCCAACAGGTTCAGAGACACAGAAAATCCAGGGAGGGCTCTGTCCTGAGCCCCAAATTCAGAACTGCAGTTTGGAGGACAAGGACACGGCACATCTGATGCCACCCCGGCGTTGTCCCAGATTTGCTGGACAGGCATGGACAAGTTGTGCTCCTCAGTCCCCATCCCCAGGGAGATCCAAGGCAGGACCACAGCTGTGGCTGTCACCCAGCTGTGCCGTACAGCTGGAGCCATTTAACCCAGCAACCCCACAGGGCTTCCACGAAAATGCATAACCAACCTCGGACACCTCCGTGGCAGAAATTAGACACCTTCTCCTTTCCCGAGCTGACACTTGACACCTGCTCTCTGAGAAACCACAGCTGGCAGCTATTGAGCTTGGAGTGCACTGCTGTGAAATAGCTCATAAATTACCTTGCTTGGAGAGGGGAGCTGGGGAAGGATGGTTTTTTTCCCCAGGCAGTCCCCAAGGACAGACTCGAGGCTGGTGACAGCCTGACGTGCTGGAGCAGGCAGCAGAACAGACCCTGACTTTCCTTGAAGTCTGACACCACGGGGAAATTTAACACTTCTGAAGTTTCAGAGCTGCTTTAGTCAACTTTTGTGGAGGCTGAGGTTCAGCCAGACCTGCGTAAACGGGTCACTGGCTTTGGATAACGCTGAAAGAGTAAGAGTTGGAGGGAGAGTTGTGAGTGTCTAACGCAGCCTCCTGCGCAAGGCCCAGCTGTTCTAACCATCATTCCAGTGGTGTTTCTCTAAATTGTCCTTAAGGACCCCCAGAAACAGAATCCGCAACCCCTCCAGGCAATCTAGGTCAGTTTTGTGTGTCTCAGAAAGTGCTTTTTCTGGTTTCTACCTGAGTCCTGATGGACCGAGCTTTATCCACCTCTCCACCGGCGCACCTGAGCATCGTTTGATTATTCATGGACTTTATTCCCAACAAAATGGAATTTAATGGCTGCTGACCTTAGGTGCGAGCAGATTAAACGACGAAATGATTTGCCCAAGGCTAAGCAAAAGGTCCCAGTGGCCAGGCAGGGAGTTTTATCTCCCGAGCCTCAGCCCAGCACTGTGTCCCCAGGTGACATCCAGCTGCAGTTTATTACAAGAGAATATTACAGAGCAGCACGAGGGAGGATCACAGAGCGGCCACCGAACTGCAGGAGAAAAATAAGCAGCAGCTTCTCCTGGCCTCACTCCAAGCACACCACAGGCAAGTGAAGAACCCCAGCTTCAAATTAAATGGGTCCCCAGCCACTCCATTAAACAGAAATCCTGCAACAGAAGTCCTTTGGCTGTGCCAGCCCCGTGCAGCGAGCGGTGTTCGTTATCCCCTCGCTCCCTCCGGCAGCCAGATGTATTTACACAGTAGCCACAGCGCTGTTACCTAAGTAAACCAGGAAACGGTACATTTGTTAAAATTAGGCTCTGCGATGCTGAATCCCAGCTGTGCAGCGGTGGATTTCGCTCAGCCAGCGGTGCTGGAGCTGGGGGGAGCACGGCACTGCCGGCCAGCACACTGGGGAGCATCTGGGGGGTTACTGGTGGCGGTGCCCCCTGCTCCAGGCCGGGGTTATCTCCTGGCATTAGCAGCACGAAGAAGCACCAGGCCAAGCCTCCACAGCCCCAGGCCATGCTGCCGCCCATCCCCATCCCCGGGAGGGCAGCGGTGCCAGGCAGCAGCGGGGTGGGGAGCGCAGGGACACGCACAGGGACACGCACAGGGACATGCACAGGGACAGGCGCAGGGACAGGCACAGGGACAGGCGCAGGGACACGCACAGGGACACGCACAGGGACAGGCACAGGGACACGCACAGGGACAGGCACAGGGACACGCACAGGGACACGCACAGGGACACGCACAGGGACACGCACAGGGACACGCGCAGGGACACACACAGGGACAGGCACAGGGACACGCACAGGGACAGGCACAGGGACAGGCGCAGGGACACGCACAGGGACAGGCACAGGGACACGCACAGGGACAGGCACAGGGACAGGCGCAGGGACACGCACAGGGACACGCACAGGGACACGCACAGGGACACGCACAGGGACACGCACAGGGACACGCACAGGGACACGCACACAGAGAGGCTCATTCCCGCTTCCTGCCCGGCACCAGCTCCCTGCTTCCCTCCGCGTTCCAGCCCCCAGTCAGGACACCAGCATTCCCACCACAAACGCGGGAGGAATTATCACCCAGGTGCCACCCTGGATGATAATCCTGCCACGAGGATTTGGGAAGGCAGAACAGAACTGCAAAAGCCCTTAAGTGAACGGGGAAAGCAAACACGAGATGCAGGACGGAGGCCACAGCGCACCGAGGAACCCTTCAGGGCCATTAACCAGCCCCTGCCAGGCCTGTCCTGGTGGAGGGGTGGGCTGGGAGCTGCAACCACCACCAGCTTCAGCAGCCGCACCAAGGAAATGCCTTCACCTCCCAAAGCCTCTTTGCCAGGGCTGGCTGCCCTTCCAACGGCACCCCTCAGGTGCTTGATTTAGTTTTCGACAGCGTTCCAAGGCGCTCGAACCCTGGGAAGGGTAAAGCAGCTTCATCCCTGCCCAGTCTGCCCCCCCCAGCACGAGAAGTGACCAGCACAGAGCTCACGCCCACGGGATGGTGCCTGGCTGAGGGCAGGGTCCCCCTGTGTCCTGGGAATCGGTGTCTGGGGGCTCCCAGGGTGGCAGGTGTCCCCAGCCTCCTGTCCTGAGCTCCAGGCAAGGACCCCAAAGCCTGGAGCCATCTCCCCTCTGTCCCACCAGCAGCTGAACATCATCTCCCCTCCCAGAGCGTTGGGACATCAATGTCTGCTTGAGAAAGTGGCTCCTTCACACTCGTGTGCTCCCTGCTCCTCTGCCCTGCTTTTCAATTTCAGAGCTCTGGCAGATCTCTGATTAATTCAAGCCTGTTTAATAACCCTTCTGTTTAGATGAAACGAGCTGTCTTGTTTTCTTTATTTTTAACACTAACTCTCGTTTCTTTGCTAAGGATCTCTGTCATTTAAAAACTTCTCTCTCTCCAACCAAGCTGATAATAAGATGGAGAAAGCAGCTGCTGACGTCCACATCTGACATCAGCCAGAAGTTCTGAGGCTAAAGAGGGGCTGGACGCTTTAATGGATGAGATGTCCCAAAAGCCTGAGCAAAATCAGGAACTCTGCAAATCCTTGTGTAGCTCAGAGCAAGGCACAAACACCAGGACTGTGGGGACAACGGGGGTGACAGGAGAGGAGCACCCAGCAAGGGTCACCTCGTTTCTGCCTGTGGGGGTGGAAAATACGCCATAAATCCCCCTGGAAGCTGCTGCTGCTCAGGCTGTGTCCCACACTGTGCCCCTGGCGTGGCAATCGATTTGCCACGGGCTGCTCCAGCTGCTGCCAGCCTTGGCACAGCACCCACAGCCCGTCCTTGCTCCCGTGGGTGCCACCTTCCCTGGTCACCGCTCTGCTGTGACACGCTCGCGCCACGGGGTCCCGAGGCATCGCTGCCACTGCTCGGCCCAGCCCTTTCCCTCCGGCCCCTGCCCCATCCCAGCCGCAGCCCGGGGAGCGACAGCCACACCGGGAATTCCAAAGGGAGCGAGCCGAGCCTCTCAGCTGTCTCCTGCCTCTCTGAATTTCAAAGCTGCACTTGTCTGGAGAGCAACTGAGTCACTTCCTTCCCAGACCCAGCCTGTCGGACGGGCTCCAGCCGTGCCCGGAAAACAATAAATCCTTCAAGGACGTGTGAGGCCATATTCCACAGGGATGCAGCGAGCCCGCCTGCCCCCGGAGCCCCTGGCACCCTGGGATTCAGCCCTGCCCCAGCCAGATGGCTCAGCCTGGCCCCAGCCCCATCCCAGCTGTCCCCAGATCCCCGGGGCACTGCTTTGGATGGACCAGCACAGGGATCAAAACCACCCCACCACCCCTGAGTGGACACATCACCAGGATGGGTCAAGAACCGACCACGAAATTTCCTGGATTCCATAAAATACACAGAGGATCCCACAGGGAGAGAAGCCGAGGCTGAATTTGTGGCAGGAGCCCACGGACCCTTTGGCAAACTCAAGGATACATCACAAAAGGAGCTTCCTCCAAAACCACAACAAAGCAACTTTTGAGAACCAGTGCACCACTCTCAGCTGGTTCAGTTTTACAAATCCCCCCTTTCCAACCACAGACTGTTCTTCCAGATCCCCAAAACTCCTCCAAAGCTCAGGGACTGGGGGTGGCAAAGCCGAAACTCAACAATTGGAGCTGTCTCTGGTCCAAAACCTGCAGAATTTTCACCAAAATAACCCAGCCGAGATGCTCGGCCAAAAAGAACCTCCCAGATCTGAGGAAAACTGGTGATCTTGGGAAATCCAGGAGCACTTCAGTGCTGCTTCCTTTGTCTTTTTTGAAGCCAGAAGCAAAGACCAACTGAGTTACATTAAGGATCACAAGACTTTTAAACAAATGATCCCACACAGATGAGAACAAACTAAATGACAAGGAAATTAATATGATATCCCCTTCAGTAACACGATGGCTAAAGCAGATAATCTGCCCAAGTGTCATGTTTATAATGGGAATTTGCAGAGAATGAAGCAAGAATTTGCAGGGATGAACAAATGAGCCAATATTCTGTTTCTTCTCATGTTAAAATTTGCACTGTTTGTGATAAAAATAATGTATTTTTTAAATCTTGGGAGGAGAAGGAAATTAAGCCGAAATGGTTTGGTTTTCAATAGATCTCTGCAGGTCAGAGGGTGAGAGAGCAGGTTCTGGTGGGGCAGACGAGCTGCCCAAAGCCCTGTGCCAGCAGGACTCACCCCCAGGGAGAGCATTCCTTTAGTAAAAGCCCACTAAATCTCATTCCAATGACAGGATTGACACAGAGCTCATTGGCGCAAGTCCGTGAGGCAGTGAATGGTTAAAAACCCCCCACAGGCTGCTGGATTCACACTCAGAAGTGAAAAACCCCCTCTGCAAAGTCCCTGCAATCCCACCCAACCTGTCCCTCCTGAGGTGAAACCTCCCAGTGACCCAGCACGCTGGGCCGGGCTTGTTTTCATCTTCTTGTTTGTTTGTTTTTTAAACAAGTTGTACAACACCCTTGGAAGTCCTGCAAAGCCTCTGCTTTTGTTTCTCTCTGGGAATTTGCTCTGGCACCGCTGAGCTGAGCCCAGCACAAGCCGTGGCCACCTCGACTCGAGGGAATTCGTTTGGTGGAACCGCTGGGACCGACTTGTCCCTGTCACACCGAACTTGTCCCTGTCACACAATTGCTGCCCTGAAAAGCGGAGTTCCACAAGCTCTTGTAGCAGCACCTCATTATGGCCCGGGGACAAGCGAGGGGGCTGCTGCCTCTCTCTGCCCGTGAACCCGGCAAGTTTGGCCCGTGCTCCTTGGTTGCTACGAGATTTTTAAAGGCAGTCTGAACCGGTCACCACTGAGCAGGCTTTGAACACAATTCCTGCTCCAGAAGGCTCCTCAGCTGCCAGTGGAGCCAAACACTCCAGGACAGGGCTTGTCCTCGCTGCTGCTGTAATTAACTCCTTGAGAACCGCAGAGAAATCTCCACAACGGGGACAGAAAGAGCCTGCAGTGCCCTTTTCCTGCCACAGCATCTCCCAGCCGAGCAAATTGCTGTGGATGTTTTTCCATCTGGCCCTTCCAGCTCCGGTCACACAGTGGATGACGCCTCTGATGTTAAATTAGTTTGGAAATCCAGAGGGGCAGACAGCAAAATTCAGGATTTTTGGAAGGTTTAAGGCAGACACAAAAGTGTTTCTTGTCCCGAGGTGGACTTTGAAAAGCTCTTACTGTCCATTTGCTTACTCCAGATTTGTCATAGAATTCCAGAATGGTTTGGATTGGAAGGGACCTTAAATCTCATCCAGTTCCACCCCCTGCCATGGGCAGGGACACCTTCCACTGTCCCCGGCTGCTCCAAGCCCCGTCCAGCCTGGCCTTGGACACTCTCAAGGAAGGGACCTTTGAGGTCCTTTTCGACCCAAACCATTCCACGGTTCTATGTTTTAACTTCAGTGCAGATTTCTAACCTGTGAAATGACGAATTTTAAGCATAAGAATAATCGAGCCAGCTAGGAAACCTCCAGGCACGCTCCCTTTTCCTCCCCACTTCTTCACACTTCCATTAAAAATCAAAAGGAAATTCGCAGGCTATTTTCCTATTTTTGTTTGTTTGAATAACATTCCAGGCTGTGACATAAGCCAGCAAAGACAGGAAATATGATCATGAGGGCAGAGCTCCATCCTCTGCTCCTGTCACTGCGACTTTTTGGGGACTTGGCAAATGACTGAGTAGAGGAGACAGCCGGCATGTTTTATGGAGTTGAACTGTAACATCCCTGTTCCGCAGCCAACTCCCCATTTCTCTGCTGTGACACCAATAAATCTGCCCAGCCACGGGGAACAAAGCTCTTCACACGAGCTGGCCACACGTGAACCCCTCATATTTGGCTACCTGGGCAAGCTCCCAGCCCCTGGGCTCTGCCGTGTGTAAATATTCCCCCAAAAGTGGGAAAATGCCCGCTGGGGGCTTTTAACCCTGCTGCCAACACACTCACATTCACCATAGCTCTCCCAGCTGCCAATTCCCAGGATCTCAGCCTCCCTTTCCGAGGGGGGAAATCGCCACTTTGGGCTCGAAGGAAAACCCCCCCCAGGCAAACCCTGAGAGCCCAGAAATCCACACAAATCCAAACAACTCAAAGCCTCGTTTTAAGTGTTGTCCAAGCATTAACCTCAAAAGCTCGGAGCACAAACTCACTTTTCGGAAGCTCATTCCCATGTGAACAAACCAAAGCAGGGTGATTCAGGAACACCCGGGAAACACCTCCAGATTCCTGCCTGTCTCTTGCTGGCCGCCCAGTGCCCTCCAGCAGGACCAGTGCGCACAGGAGCAACCGCCGCGGGCTCCCACCCGAGCACAGCACCGCCACGGAGCAAGGACTGCACATCGATCTCCCGGGAGGAATCTGTTCCCAGGCTGGCTGAGCCTGGAAATGACAGGAGGAACTTCTTCCACGCTGAGTCAGGGAGTGACGGCGGCTGCGGGGCCGCGGTGGCCGCGCTTCCTCCCCGGCGCGCGTCAGGAGCCGGCGCTGCCCCACAGCTTTCCTGTTTTCCCTCTGCCTGTGGCTTCCCGAGCCATGGGACGGGGAAATGGGGCTCTGGAGCCTGACACTGCGGGGGTTAAAGTGCTGGCATGTAAATGCTGTCAGAGCCAGACAGGAGCGGCAAGGAAAATGAGCGGTTTCCTTCAAGCTGTCCTGGTACGCACCAGGAACGGCCTCTCCAAGGACTGTCGCTGTCCTGGTGCGCACCAGGAACGGCCTCTCCAAGGACTGTCCCTCTCCCATCCACCGCCCCCTCAGTAGGGAAAGGGGATTAGATTTACCTGTGCACCCCAAGGGTTTCCCCCCACGCCCCCCAGCATCCCCACTGCTGATCCCCATGCACGACCCCAGGGCAGGCGGGAGCCGCTGGTCCGGCCCTGGGAGAGCCCTGCCAGCCCCTCCAGGCCACAGAGGGGCAGAGGCTGGAGCCAGGCCCAGCCCTCCCTACCTGTGCGCGTTCTCCGAGCACTCTCCTGCTCACACGGTTACTCCTCGTGCGGGTTCCCACAGGGCTCCTGCCAGAGCAGCACCTGCCTGCGCTGCCCCGGGCTCTGCCTGGGCTGTGACACGGGGACGGTGCTGGTGCCAGTCTCGCTCGCAGGGACAGCTCGGGCCGCTCCCAGCACCGCTGACCCAACACCCCCTCCCCGCGCCCGGAGCGGCCAAGCCGGACTCTGCCCTTCCCGGCCGGCTCCAGCCGCGAGACACCCGGCTGGTGTTCCAGCCCCGAGCCCCACGGAGCCCCACGGAGCCCCACGGAGCCCCCACGGAGCCCCCACGGAGCCCCCCCGGAGCCCTCTCCTCCCGGCACAGCCCCGGGGCAGCGCAGAGGAGCCCTGGGGACGCGGCGGCGGCGGCAGCGGGAGGAGGAGAGGTGAGAGGTCAGGGCAATATTTACTCAGACGTCACCTTTCACTTTTATGAAGTGGGGAAATGGTGCCGGAGCAGGAAAAGGGCTGCGAGGGACGCTCCTGCCTGGGAAGCTGCTGCCACAACGAGCACAGCACGGAGCCACCTCTGGACAGCCAGGGCCTGGCTGGGGCAGGACCTTCCATCAGACCCCACATGGGGCTGGGGCTGGGCTCCCAGGCTCCATCCGGGAATGGCTGGACAGGCAGGAGCTGTAAAGAGCCTCTCCTGGGCTTCAGGAGGTCCCCAGCCAGACAGGAGCCCATGGCACAGTGGGGTCATCCCTGCACACTGAGATTTTCAGGAACGCACAGGCAGAGTTAGCACAGGCTCAGCTGGATGACAGAACTTCTGCAGGGGAAGCTCTTGGAACAACCCTCTCCTTCAGCGGGTGGGGAGATGGAGCCGAGCGTGCCCCTAGCCCGGAGCTGGGTCAGGGCAGGGCTGCTGCCAGGGCAGGGCCAGGGTCCCACGGGCAGTGCCAGCAAGGAGGGGCAGCAGCAGCTGGCACAGCAGAGCCCTGGCAGGGCTCTCCCAGGCTCACTATCCCTGTGCCTTTGGAGATCATCTGGACTTTTTTATAACGTGACTCTGATGCCTTTTATCTCCTGCTCTCAATGCAATTTTAGCCCAGGCAAAGCAGGATTAAATTTTCATAGTAGGATACATTTATCTCGCTTTTTGCTCCCCCCACCCCCCCTCCCAGGTCGATTTCAGCCAAACAGAAGCTGCGATTACAGGGAGAAACATGAGATGGGCTCTCTCTGATGAGAGGGGAGAGCTCCTCTTTCCCAGCACCCCATCCCTGGCAGCTCCCCCCGCGCAGCATCCCGGTATCCAGCCCCTCCGAGCCGCACGGGCGGATCAGAATTCCCACTCCAGCCCCGCGGGGAGCACGCAGCACATCAGGTCCATCACTGACACGTGTTGCACTCGCGTGCTTGAGAAACTCGTGCTTCCTTGGGAAAGCCCGGCCGGAGCAGCCTCGCCCCACCCCAGCAGCTCCGGCTCGGGCACGGCGGGCCGAGGAGCCTCCTTTCCATGGGCAAGGATGGGGGGACACGGCCACAGCCAGCCTGGATCACCCGGGAATGCCTGAAAAGCACCAAAATCCTCCCGTCCCCCCTCCAGTGCCGCGTTCAGCAGAGCCCCGGGTCAGATCTCCAGCCCCTGCACCCCGTCCCCCATCGCCCCCAGCCAGCGGCTGCAGCTCGGCGCAGCTTTGCTCCTCGCTGCTTTACGTTCGCTTTTTAGTTGGATCCAGAGGATCCCCTCTAGTGGGATGAGGAGGAATTTCAAGCCCACATCCCACCCCCAATTCCCCCCAGCCCTCTGTGCTGGCTGTGGGGCCCAGGGGGGTGCTGGGCTGTCCCGGGGAGCAGGCTCAGGAGTTCCTCAGCCCAGTTTGCCATTTTTCGCCATTGGAGGTGAAGCCAAAATCAGGCTGAAATCTGGATGCCAGGAAGGCAGCACAGGTGGGGAGAACCAGAGAAAAGAGGAACGCTACAGCAGACGCGAGGATAAATCCCCTTCACAGCAGCAAAAGGAGATGAATTCCATCAGCAAAACACCTTTGGCAATAAGGGGGCACCTGGCCCGCGTGTGCCAGCGGGCACTGACCACAGTGCTGCTGGAGGTGGCAGGGCCACCCCGTGACACGGCGGCACGTGGGGACGCAGCCCGAGGCTCCCCCAGCCCCAGTCCCCGCCGGCGCTACCCCGCAGTAAATACATTTATTTTCGCTGCAGAGAGCGGCTCTGAGCACGAGCCCCGGGCGGCCGCCGCTGCCGCCCAAGGACAGCACGCTGCCCTCAATTCTGCTTTTGTTCCCGCTTCGCTTTTCATCCCCGGCTCCCCCTGCACCGCCCGAGCACACAAAGAGCTCGTGGCCTCCTCGGACCGGCGAGCCCCGCTGTGCCCTCGCCCTGCCCGGGGAGGGAGGTGGCACAGGGAGCGCAGCTGAGGAGGTCACCAGGGGATGCTCCGGGTGACACGGGCGCTTCGGCTGCTGCAGATCCAGCCCCCGGCGCCCGTGGCTCAGCCCCAGAAGTTGGGAGCACCTTTTCCCCCACTGGCTCCCCCCGCCCTCCCCTTTGCTGTTGTGGCGGTGGCCTCCCAGCCAAGCTGGTTAAGAGATTAACACTCTAAAAACCACATTTACTCTAATTAGCCATGAAATCTTTGTAACTAAGTGAAAAAATGTTTCCCTTGAGGGATTTTTGTCCATTCATCACTGTTTGAATTGCCGGTGAGGGGGGTGGGGAAGAGAAAAGAGGGGGGACGAGAGAAAAAACCCTCAGATCTAATGAATTAATAGCAGAATGCCCTGGGGGAGCAGCGGCTCCTCCACAACACGGGCACCTCAAAGGGGGCTTTTCACAGCTCGCCGAGGGGACGCTGCTGAATTATTTCGAGTTAACAGACTGTAACAGCTCCGCTCCCGTTTGAGCCGGGCAGCTTGGCCGGCGCTCCGCTCCTCCCTTCCCTTCCAGGGGGACGGACAGACGGACGCTGTGCCCGGCCAGCTGGGTGCCCCTGCCCGGCAGACAGCCGGAGGGGGGCACAGGGCACTGCTGGCAGCACCACCGGTGCCCCCAGTTCCTGTTGTACCGGGAAAAAACATTTCGGAGTTAGGTGGGAGGAGAGGCAGAGAATCTTGCCACAACTTAGGCCCATAAATATTTCATATCGCTGGAAGAAGAACGATTATATTCCTGCCAGCACTTTTCTTGTGTATTTTAAATGTGTCACCGCCTTCTACTTTCTCCCCCGTTTGTGTTTCTTGTAACAGGCCCATGAAATAAAGATTAGCTGAATAATCAAGAGTGTTTAGAAATGTGAAGGGGCCTGTCTCAGGAGCACTGCATGCCCAGGTTCATCTTTTTTCAGGTTTTTTTTCTCCCCCTCTTTTTACGGATGCCAAAGGCAGATGGGGGAGCGCAGTTTTCGGGGCGGAAGCGAGCGGGAGCGGAGCCCGAGCGCGGGGATGGGGAGAGCGGAGAGCACGCTCTGCCCCGTCAAAAATGACAGGCTCCGCGCCGTGAGGAACAGGGGGGCACTCTCCCCCATTACATATTTATCGTTCAGGCTGCAGAGGGGCCAATTAAAACAGCTTGATCACTGCCGTGTTCGAGCAGCCGCGGATGTGCTCGGAGAGGCGGGATGAGAGGGGCAGGTGCGCACGGTCCTGCTGGGATGCGGCGCAGTCCCTTCTCCGAGAGCCAAAACCTGCCTCGGTGAGCAAAGGTGCCTCTGCTCCCCCAGGAGAGCATCCCTCGGTGAGCTAACGTGCCTCTGCTCCCCCAGGAGAGCATCCCTTGGTGAGCTAAGGTGCCTCTGCTCCCCCAGGAGATGATCCCTCGGTGAACGAAGGTGCCTCTGCTCCCCCAGGAGAGCATCCCTCGGTGAGCTAAGGTGCCTCTGCTCCCCCAGGAGATGATCCCTCAGTGAACGAAGGTGCCTCTGCTCCCCCAGGAGATCATCCCTCAGTGAACAAAGGTGCCTCTGCTCCCCCAGGAGATCATCCCTCAGTGAACAAAGGTGCCTCTGCTCCCCCAGGAGATGACCCCTCGGTGAACAAAGGTGCCTCTGCTCCCCCAGGAGATGACCCCTCGGTGAACAAAGGTGCCTCTGCTCCCCCAGGAGATGACCCCTCAGTGAACTAAGGTGCCTCTGCTCCCACAGCAGAGCGTCACGTTGGCACCCAACAGCCAGCCCGGCTTCCCACCTTCAGCTCCTCACCACTCACGCAGTTTCTAAATATCGGCTTTGCTTTCTCTCCCAGTTCAGCTCCTCATCTCAGCTGCCCACGGCATGAGACAGTCTGCACCTACATCTGCCCTAGCTTTTGGGCAACCTTTCCCAGGCATGCTCGAGACACCCACATTTAGCTGCAACAGGAGTTCCCAAAGTAAGTTCTGGAAAGCCTCGTGGCAGCACCTAAATGGGAGATGTCGGGAAGAGCCTGCAAATCACACATTTCCCCGAGACTCCACAGGGTCTGCCCGGCAAACTGCTCCAAATGTCATCTCCATTTAGCTGCTTTGCAAGCCAATTTGTCACATCCTAATGCAATTTGCTGAGGAGAGTTAAAGAGCACGGGGCAGGAGCAGTCACCCCTTCCTTCTCCAGGCTCCCGCAGCCAGCCTGCGTCTGCGGTTTCCCTGCTGCACCCAGCTGGGGCTCCCTTCTGCCGGGAAGCAGGGGAAGCTCAGGGTTAATGCAGGGAACAAGGCAGAGCATGGGAAGAGCTGCTTCCATCATATCGGTGGATTATGTGCAGATCTTACGCAGCATCTGTTACCTGCTTCCACCGCACCAACTTGTTCGGAGCCGGGGGGGAAACTCCACAATTAATTACATCAAACAACACCATAAAGACAATGAGGAGTAAATTGGGTTACTTTATCTTCTTGCAACAAGCGCTGGGGATGTGGTTGGGAGAGTTGGGAGGGATGACTGCTTGGCCAGATAAGCCATTTCACAACTGACACTGTTGGGTCACGTTCCTCGCTGCTCGCACCAAGCTTCTCGAATCAAAGCTGCCTTATCTGGTCCCCTGCACCACCCCAAAATACCACATTTGAGCTTTGAGGGTCCTCAAAGTGACAACAAATGGCAAAAGGACAGCAATAAAGACCAAAAAAGCCCCAGCGAGTTCTAAAGGATCTAACACCTCTGTGTTAAAGGTAAAAAGCCAAACATCTGTTCCGAGGATGGCACAGATTTCTTGCGAGGCATCTGTCCCTCAGCTGTAAGTAGGTCATCTCATTTCACTTCAGACACCGTTATCAATGAAGCCACCCAGAGCAGGAGGGACAGGACCACGTCCCCAACTCGGCTGAGGTCTATCGAGCACACTGAAGCCACCAGCGAAGCATCAAGTGCTCAGCAAAGAGCAGGAGCAGCCTTTGAGCAGTGGTTTCACATCCTGGCACTCCGAGAACTTCACGTTCTCTCACCTCCAAGCCTCAGCTGCTGCTCACAGACGCACAGGGGATTTTTTTCCCCTCTGCCACTTACTATTCACCTCGCTTAAAATTAACCTATTGACTTTCTGATACCCCTTAGAACACAGATTAATTGAACATCACTCACTTCACCTCCAGGAACGTGCGAGTATTGGCCATAGCGTGAATGGAGACAAAGCCGGGAATGCCTGACCGTGCCAGGTCAAACGGAGGTCACAACCGGAGAGGACAGCTCACACGGAGCAGCCTCGGCTGTCACCGACACCCATCCGACAGCTCCGGGGCTGCGGAAACCGGGACCATCACCCGGGAGTTGGGATTTCCCTCAAGGGAGCACAAGTGCATTCGGCATCTCTCCCCTCGTCACCTTCCAGAAAGGGTCTTGCGCGGATTTAGGAAAGTTTTAATGGGGATTTTATGTCTTTTCCCCTAAGATTCAGATCTGTTTTCCAAAAAGTGCCTCCTTGCAAATAGGAACTTTTTATGGAGAGGAGTTTATCGCGCTGCATTGGCTCCAGACCGTGACTGAGCGGTACCAAGCGGCCGCAGAATTAACGAGGAAGCACAGCGATGTCTAACGGGAACGCGGAGCAGCCCGGGGAGGGAGCGGGAGCTGGATTCCCTGGAACCGGGCAGTCGGAGGGGTTCCTCCATCCCTTCCCCAGGCATCCCCGGGCAGCGCCGCTGCCCCCGCCGGGACCGGAGGGGCCGGAGCCGCCGAGCACCACCCCGCGCTCTGCAGCCCCCGGTGCCACCCGCAGCCCCGGAGCCACCCGGCTCGGGCAGCACGGCGACAACGATCCCGAGCCTCCTCCCCGCATCCTCCGGTGGGAGATGTCCGGCGGAGCCCCCACCCCGGGGACCCCCCGCACCCCGGCGGGCAGCAGCCCCTCGCCAGCCGCCGCCACTCACCAGCCCTCGCCGCTCCGGTGCCGCCCGCCTCCCGGCTCAGGGCGGGGGGATGCAGGCGGCCCCCGGCACCATGGAAATCCGGGGCCGGGCGGCCGCCGCTGCCCGCAGCCCCTCCGCGTCCCCCGGCGCGGCGCGGCTTAGCCCCGCCGGCCTCTCATCGCCTCCGCAGCCGCTGCCCGAGTGCGGAGAGTGCGG